>JAYMSP010000039.1:0-108733 GCA_036897095.1 Plantago elongata
AATATAAAATAACTAAATTAAAAAGGGAAGGACACGCGTCACTCTATCGTAATTTATGACTATACATTGTTTAATATAATTCAAAACTATTTTTACAAAATATTTCACATTTTATCTTATAAAAAAAATTCAAAAATTTAAAAACGTAATTTGCTACAATAAATTTTTCAATTGAGTTTTTAAATTTTATAAGTGATTTATTTTTTATTTTTTATAAATTATTTTCAATAGAGATATATTTTTATATGGGTAATTTAGTAATATTATTAAAACTTAGGATCTATTTGTAAGTAATAAAGGCAATCGTATTTACATTTAGGTCCACCGTATTTCTATATTTTTAATGTGTCACGTAATTAAGTTGTCACGTGTCACGAGATACCTAAGTTGGACACAATGTCAACTTAAAATATCAAAATCGGACAATAAAAATCAAATATACTTTTTTCGAAAATGTCCGGATACATTTTTCCCATAAAAGTGGAGATATTTTTGAAGTTGGGGGGAAAATACCAGACTGAGCAATTGGGAGTTTAAGATGATGCTTCACTCAAAATTACTACATATAGGAGTACTGGTATATTTTATGAACAAACCGATGCATTCATTTTAATTTGTTGAAAATTAAGTGTTTTACTTAATTACATTGATGTCTCCTACTTGTTAAGTTGTAAAATTAACAATAGCACTAAGTACGATCAAGTTGTGATAAATTGTTGTTAACTGGCCTGAAGAACGGGTATCAAAATTGGGCAAAATGATCTGTAAAGGGCCTGCAATGTTAGATGATGTCCTTAATGAGAGGCAACGTAACATGGTTGAGGGAGCATTAGTAGAAACTTCGTTGGCTTTTGTGATTATATTCTATCCACTTCGCTAATCTCCATTAAAGGCTTCTAAATGTTAACACAATTTTAGGTGGCAATTGGCTTCTAGCTACTACAGGGCAGCCCAACTTGATGTTTCAAAACTAGGCCACTTTATTGCAGAAGCTACAAGCATGCTTCCTTTCTTGTAGCAGAGATATGCATATGTTTTTCTCTTCGGATATTACATATGGTTAGTGTTTATACGAGTCGAGTAGAGATTATACTCTATACAATTCGACTGGGGTTATGTTTTAAGGTATAAAACATTGGTAAGAGTGGCTAAATATAATTAAAAAAGAGAGTTGATAAGTTAATCGGTTTGTTTCAGAATTCTGACACATAAGTTTAGAAGTATTTTAAACAACGTACACGACTAATTCAATTCTTATACGATGTGATATATAGCAGGTCTAAGTTAATGATAATAATTATCGAGTAACAAATGATGAGTGTAAGTGTCAACTATAGTATTTGACAAAATTAATACATGCTATTGAATTGTGTGGAAACAAAACAAGTGATCGTTATCAGTGGAAGTTGGAAATGTCATATCTCTAAAGATAATAATTCTTTAGCTAGATAAAATTGGGACCAATTAATAATTTTGTACGTGATCAGCTTCACGCCCAAAATCATGTTTTCAGATTTTCTATTGTCTGAAAGATACACTCAATATTTATTTGACCTATTTATCTTGCTAGCTTGCATGCATGCATGGGACCTTAACTCATTAATAAAACAACAACGATCGTTTTAATTCACCATATAATTTTCTTCATATTCATTTTATTTCAATTTAGATGAATTAATTTGTATCTAACATGAGTAGATAATTGTGGTAATTAGGATAGCTAAGACGTTAAGTAAAGTGATAAATGATGTGAGTTGTCTACATATACTTTGGCAAAATAATATCTAGCTACCACTAGAAACTCTTGTAAAGGATTTGTATTCTAATTGAGCTATAATCTTTTCTTGAAAATCAACTTTACAGCTAGCACCAAAGGAAATTGAATTTCACAAGGCAAGAATTTGGTTGCGGTTCAAAAAGATGCGTATTTTAATTATATAAATACTGTATAACTGTGTAATACGTAGTCGGAGATGTTAGAAATTTTTCAATCACAAGCTATATTAGACATTGTTACGTACGCGGCCATCATCTATAGCCCGTGAATGTTGCACAAGTCACCGGCAAATTTGAACCGAGCCGTATTTGAGTACGTACAAAATGAGTTTGTTATGCATCTATACGTATTTGGACATGTGGGTAGTCAAGTTGGTAAGTGTAACTTTCATTGACATTTAGACACTAGCTTGACATTTAGACACTAACTAGCAATTGGTCTACAACTTAATTACAAGAGCTACTAGTTGTAGCAATCGTGTATACAACAAATGGACTACTTACTACTGAGTTGTAGTCGTCCAATAATTACTAATTAGCAGTTGGTCTACAACTTATATATATTATTATATAGTCAAGCATTTACCATTGAAGTCCAATTGTAAGAAGATGATATTGCAATTGAGGAGTTGACACCCATATAAGTCGGTTTATTTGATATCGAGACTCCCCTGATGCACCTCCTATTAATAAAGAGTTAACCACTTTAGCAACAACTTTTATGTATGTAAATTTGGTGTCCTGAAGTATAACTTATGGTAACATATTGGAGCGTACTAGCCTGCTTGGTCTTAAATTATGTACATTATTAACGATCAATATAAGTATAGAACTGTGTAAAATCTTTTCAGTATAATTGTATTCGTTATTACCAGTGAGATCTGTTTTTTTAGTGCGTAGACAAGATCAGGGAAAATATTTTAAAATATACTGTAGAACATCCATTTTATATACTACACAATGATTATATATTTTTTGTATACCTCATAATGGCTACTTGTCCAGAGTTATACCCCGGTCATTTTTTTTTTCTAATTTGGTGATTTATTACACGTGTCGGGGTAATTCACGCGTTGGAATTGTCTCAAGCGCTTGACACATGTCATATCGTGATTTAGTCTCGAAAATTATTTTGAAAGAAAAATTAAATTTTTTTTTTTCAAATATACAAAGTCATTGTATCGAGCGCGTGAGATACCTCATGCATGTGTAGTTAATCACAAAATCAGAGTAAAAGAATGACCGGAGTATATCTTCTAAACAAATAACCATTATAAGGTATAAAAAATTACATAGTCATTGTACAGTATATAAAATGGACGTGTCTCACCATAAAGTATATTTTAAAAAAATTTCCCACCACAATCCTATACACACCTTCATTCTAATATTTTAAAAAATTTCCCCGCAACAATCCTATACACACCTTCATTCTAATATTCTACCCAATCATCAATTAACTAAGTTGTTTAACTCAATCAATCAATCATAAATTAATGAGAGATGAGGCTGTCTGGTTTGATGCCATAGAATTAGGGACTGTAACATCATTATCATATCTTAATTTTGTATCAACTAAGGTTAAACTAGACACTAGTACAATACATACACAAGTTGGAACCCTGAATTAGAAGTGTTTAGAGATACATCTGATGAAATATAGGTGTGAAATGGTCCCTATGGTGTCTCACAAGTCTTGGTACTTAGGACCCATGGTATGGGAGTTCTATATGTGAGTCATGTTACATGTCCTCATAAACCATGCTTATCTGGTCCACTAATGGTCCCTTGATCTACTATATTATTTCTAATGTGGGGCTATTAACACATGCCCAAATCACACTCCCCCATAACAATACCATGCATAACAATACCATGTGACGTCGCCACTCTATAAATTTTACTACACAAAAGAACTCAAAACAAAAAATTATTACGGTAACAAACGTGATCTCTAGTTGCTCGGTGAACTTCTTTTAACTGTTGATCAGTTAAACATTTACTCATGTGAATTTATTTATCCTGGAAGCAACAGCATGATCGATCACTAGGAATTATTGGCTGAGTTGTAAAGACTAAAGAAAGTCGCATGTGCATTTATTTATAAGGATTTGTACATGTGGATAGAATTGAAGTCAGCACGTTTCTTGGTAACTCATACTTTTTCTCCATCCCGTTATAAACTTTCCACTTGTCATTCCATTATCCCGATTAAAACTTCTCATTTCATTTGTATCTACTTTTAGCCCAACTTTAACATTAAAATATTTACACAAAGCTTAAAATCATATTTCACCCCACTCAATTGTAAATAAAAGTATTTTTATCCTTTTATTTTATAAAAAAATATAATTCTTTTATTTTTTAAACTTAAAAAGTATTTAGGAAGACGGAATGAAATAACTACAAACAAAACATCAGGAGCATCGATACGATTCTTATTGGTCCACCTCATATGTCAATATTTATTTATTCAATGTGTGGCAGTGGAAACTATTGGAGTTTCACAAATGTTTAAATTTAATTATTAGTTTTTCAATTAATTTTTCAGCTTTATAAGGTCTTTTTAATAAAATAATTATTATATGAATGTATAGGTTTTTTTAAATAAAGTGGCGTTTGATAAACTAATCAAGTTAGTTTATTGAAAAAGAACTACCTGACCAGCTATCTTTTAAGTTAGTTTTGCTAAACAGAGTCAAAGTCTCATGAGATGCTGTCTCTACGTAGAGACACACCATTACCGATAACATCACTCATGTTATTAATCAAAACACTCATGTTGAAATAAATTTTGTTGTAATATAAAAAACTTCAAATGTCGAAAACGTTGATGTTTTGATTAATAATATTAATTTTTTAATTGATAATATGGTCTGTCTTCACATAAAAATCGTCTCTCCTGAAATTTTATCAAATTTCAAAAACAAAACAGTTTCGGTTGGGTCGTACGGAAAGATCTTTTCAACTAAGTTCGAAATAGTTATTTTTGATTAGGTAAATCTGTTTCGAATTTTAACCACTAAATTATTTGTTCATATCGAATCATGTTATCTTTTCATGATTTGAAATTTAAATTCAACAATTAGTTCATTTATTAGGGCAAGTTTCAATTTTTAATAGCAATATTAATCAGTCAATTACGACACTTCAATGACACATCCCATTTTATTGTTTCAGTCAACAATCCACTCTTCTTTCTCTAGAATAGAGATGGAAGCACACACAATTAGATGTGTTACCTTCAAATTAAAATTACTTTAATTTACTTAAATTTAATTTAATTCGACTTAATTATAATTTATATTTTATTTTAATTCAGTTCAGTTCAATTTGATCAAATTTAATTTAATTAAGTCTAATAAAATTTAATTGAACCGTACCCAACCTTAGTTGACACTTATATAAACACTCATGAGTCATGCATGACTCACATCATTGACCAAAGATTAGGGGACGTTTGTTACCGTTAGAGTGACCATTTCCCTTCTCAAATTAAATATTTTATAGAAAGAATTCAATTTCAATTAAAAAAGGCCGCTCAAATTTTATCTTAATCGAGCCCTGGGCTTCCTAAAGCATAAACCATATATACACATATACGTGCGTTTACATTTATTCACAACTTGAAAAGAAACTTTAGAAAAACTGATGTATTATGTTACCATGTACATCGAGAGCTGTCCCTAACTTTGATCGACTCACATTTGTAATAAAAATGCCAAAAAGAGATTCTCACCTACCATGCTATGACTTTTCCCAGCCTAAGTACAATTAAATAACATCACTCGATCTTTTTTAGTTTACTTCAATAGTTCAATTTACCAAAAATGGCACTCTTTAACTTGAGCAGTTTCCTCGATTGTTCGTTTCATTAGTTTTGGTGGGATTATGGCTCCATTCTAATTAACGAAAAATTACTTTAATTCAATTTAATTTTATTCAACTAATTCAATTCAACTCTATTTAATTATAATTTTTATATACATTTTAGTTAAGTACAATTTCATTTAGTTAACTACAATATATATCATTTGAATGGAACAAGTTGAACACTTTATGACAGTCAACAAATTAATAAAACGGCATGCTAATAATTTTACACCTGGAATTAGTGCTTCACACTTGGCAAATTAGCATCAATTGCTTACATTTTTTTTTTGTTTTTGTGTTTCAATCTGTCGATTAATATATGAACAACATTTACAAAGTACAATGTGGTATATATATTTGTTTTTCATCCTTTCTGAAAATAACATGGCCTAGTTGATTAATTAAGCATTAATTAGCCGAATCAAAGTGTCGAGTAATTGAGACTGGTCGACACGAAAGTAAGAGATGGGTCCGTTGTAAGGGGAAATTATGGACCTTACCATGGCTGAGGGCCCATTTTAAAGTGGGCTTTGTTCCACTTTAACCATAGTGTTTGGCCATGTCGGTAGTACAAATTTCACAACCATTTTTGTTTCAAAAGTGGGGGTTGTAAAATAATTTAAACTAGTTTTCACAAATCAATTTGTACATTGATAATATCATCTCAAACATTTTGTCTAAACCACTTGGCTAATTGGTAATATTAGAACTATAATTTCATATTTTATTGATATGTATACTTAAAAGGTGTATGTGCACTCTTAAAACAAGTCCATGTTCATGCATTCTAAAATCATTTGTTGGGATGCTTCTAAATTTCGTGACCTTTAAATATTGTATGGGGTTCTAATTCGTTCTCCTTTTCTGCTCATAAAGTTCAAATATATACTTATAACAAGTTTATAGGAGGTAGGTTTTGTTCTCTTCGTCTGCACTGAATTAAATTTTAATATAATTAATCAGAACTAAACCATACTAAATAGATCTGGACTGAACTGGTTTGCCAACAAAGTGAAAATAAGCTTAGCCAACTCAATGAGATAAACTAGTTAACTATAACATATCAAATTAGTGAGATAAACAAGTTTACAAAAAACATAAGTCTTGGCTTTTGAGTAAGTTAGCTTATAAATTAACAGTTCACATAAGATTTATTTTGAAAATAAATTAACCTTATAAGTCATTTTTAGTTAGTTAGCCAACATATTCACACATTTTCTAGTTGAGAGATTATATATGGTAGTTTTGTTTTGTCCCACAGATTATATTCCAAATAAGTCATCTTTAGTTCTAGATTTTATTCCTTTCTCAAACGGTATAAAATCACGTTCCAAATCTATAGATTAATTTTCTTACTAATCATTGATCAAGTAAACTAACTAACTGATTATTGACTGAATAAACAATTTAGACGAAGACCAAATTATTACCTGAATATTCTAACCAATGATTATAGAACTAATAATACTCATCAATATGAAGAATGAACATGTACGTAATACAAATATATCACAGTGAGCTGAGAAGATTTTGGATATCCTCAAAATTCAAGTAACATGTTACATATATTCAAAGTCCCACCAATCACATCAATACATTGACAATTAAATACCAACCACATTATTATGAAATGATATCATTGCTATGTTTTTATCTCATAGAGAAGAGCCTAAATGTGATTAACGATATGAGAACTTGATACTTATAAATTAAATTGTTACCGCAATCATATTTTTCAATATGTCCCTCAAAATTGAGTTTGTTGGCACATCTCGCACTACTCACTTAGTTACTTGTTCTAAAATATCTCATTCAATTAATAAATTTTTGTCTATATACCATCCAGATTTGAGTTGGTACAGTAACTCTTGTCAGTTTGTGAATTTGTTTTCTTTTTAAACGATAAAGATGAATCGAATTTTTAATTTATTAATTGAAAGAAATTGATTTACCAATTGAACTGCAATTCATTATCAAATTTCGTATGTGTACATGTATGCAGTATTGCAGTTTACTTCTTTTGATCTGTCTACATGGTTTGTGAGATATTAGTTAAAAGTTGAAAGAATTATCTAATTCATTTTAAAATTAAGCTAGATAGTTGACTAGGAATCACGTAGGATAGTTCGGTTGAGATGATGTCAATCTCAGACATTAAGAAAAAGAAAGTGAAGAATAAAAAACTCTCTCAAGTCAAAAACATATCTGCGACATATGACCTGTTTGTTCACAGCTCCAAACTCTTATAAATACCCAACTCGACAGGCTCAGATAGCAACATAACCAAACATCACATAATCAACAAACCAATTCCAAAATCTCCAATCACATCTCTCTTCTCTCTCAACAATTTCCTCTTTCTGCCTACTCAAACTCTCTTCACATTTCATCAATCACACAACCAAATTATCCTAAATTTCGTTCAAATCATCAGGGTTATAGAAATGACGCTATCGACCAAAGTTACGTGTAATTCGCACGGACAAGATTCGTCCTACTTCCTCGGATGGCAGGAGTACGAGAAGAACCCCTACGACGAGGTTTCCAATCCCAAGGGAATCATCCAAATGGGTTTGGCCGAGAATCAGCTCTCGTTCGACCTTCTTGAGTCGTGGATGCAAGCCAATCCAGAGGCAGCCGGGATGAGAAGAGATGGAGAGTCCATTTTTAGAGAGCTTGCTTTGTTCCAAGACTATCATGGCCTTCCCGCTTTTAAAAATGTAAGTATCCGTGCAATTATTTTCTTACTAAATGTAACAATTTTGCTTTAAAAGTCGACATAGGCTAATTATATAAGGACATGCAGGCACTAGTGAAATTCATGTCCGAAATTAGAGGGAACAAAGTCAATTTTGACCCTAACAACCTTGTACTCACTGCCGGTTCCACCTCCGCCAACGAGAGTCTTATTTTTTGCCTTGCGGAGCATGGCGATGCTTTTCTTCTCCCGACGCCATACTATCCTGGGTACGTTTAGCTACCTGTCCAAGTGTTATCGTATTTTAGTACATATCACGACATATTATTTATGGCGAATAAAATGTAGCTAATAGATTTTTTCACTTGTATTAATGCAGATTCGATAGAGATCTTAAATGGCGGACCGGAGTCGAAATTGTACCAATCCAATGTACAAGCTCAAATGGGTTCCGGATCACTGCACCAGCTCTAGAGGATGCTTACCAACTTGCCCACAAGCGTAATCTGAAAGTCAAAGGTGTACTAGTCACCAACCCGTCAAACCCGTTGGGTATTACCCTGACCCGGCAAGAGCTCAATCTTCTAGTCAACTTTATTGACACAAAGGGCATTCATTTGATAAGTGATGAGATTTATTCAGGAACCGTTTTCAATTCACCTAGTTTCGTAAGCATCATGGAAGTTGTAGAAAACCGAAAATGCAGTGCGGAGCTTTTGAACCGGGTCCATATTGTTTACAGCCTGTCAAAGGACTTGGGCCTACCCGGGTTCCGGGTCGGGTGCATTTACTCCAATGACAAGTTAGTCGTTTCCGCGGCGACAAAAATGTCAAGTTTCGGTTTGGTATCTTCTCAAACTCAATATCTCCTATCCGCTATGTTATCTGATAAGAAGTTCGCCAAAAATTACATTGTTGAGAATCAAAAGCGGCTTAAGAACCGACACGCAATGCTCGTCCACGGCCTAAAAAGGATCGGAATCTCATGCCTAGAGAGTAATGCCGCGTTGTTTTGTTGGGTGGACATGAAACATTTGTTACACTCCAACACATTCGAAGCCGAAATGGATCTATGGAAAAAGATTGTTTATGAAGTCGGGTTGAATATCTCACCCGGTTCATCGTGCCATTGTGAAGAACCTGGTTGGTTCCGTGTTTGCTTCGCAAACATGTCCGAGCAAACACTAGAGCTAGCTGTAGAGCGTCTTAGTTCGTTCGTAAATACATTTTCGTCGAGCGGTGAAATTGCCAATTCGAAGAAGAATTCTTGCAAGAGTCCGAGGAGAAGGTCAATCGCCAAGTGGGTTTTTCGGCTATCGTTTAACGATCTTGAACGTGAACGATAAGTCAAGTGACTGTGTGAAAACAGTGTACGTTTACCACATGGAAAATTTACTTTCTTTTTATTTTTTCTCAGTATTAATATATCATTATTGATATATTATTATTGAGTTCGGAATATCCTAAGAACGAATTCTTTTTGTATTCATGTAGTACAGTAAGTAAGTGCAGCACTCTGTCCATGTGGACGTGAAGTGAATTGCTATTTAAATTTGTAAACACTTTTAGTACTTGTTCAATCGATGAAATCTCCTCGAATTGTTAACAAAATTTATTATTGTTAAAAATAGTTTGTTTACGATTTATATTAGGCCACTTGGTTACATGTGACTCCAATTGCAATAATTTGGCACATTCGATTACAACCAAATTAGGCCAAATTATGTCATTAGTGAAAAGCGGCGAAAATAACGGCAAAGGAAAATGATGGAATTGTACCGAGTGCCGACGTTGGAAAATGGCAGGTGATTATTCACATGTAACTCAATTAATAAGTGCTATACTTTTAACCGACCACATAGTTTAAAAAAATTAATCATGATTAAAGCAAGGTAGTTAAGTCTTATAGAATTAACCTATGTTGAATAAATTCATTATTTTTGGTTTAATAAAAAGTTTAAAGATAACGGACCATCTCGTTATCTAATTTCCTCTAAAGTTTACACAAAAAATATACATTTTGTAAATATAATCAAACCCGTATAATTATTCCCGGGGATCTTTCTACATGTATCTCTTTATATAATATTATATACATTTATACGTACTTTATCACTCATTTATGTGTGAACTGTGACACTTCTTAGTATATTCATTCATTCTAAAATTATTAAAAAACAATCAAATTTAACTTAACTTTTATAGATCAATTTTCAATAAGGAAGGTGTGCATTTTTTAGATGAGTAGTGTATTCAACTTATTTAAGCACTCTGAAACTTATTTTAAAACTTTGAATTGTTACATTAATTCCTCTTGAATTATGCAATGTTCTGCACCACGTCCAGAGTAACCATCCACCTCTTGGCGGTCTGGGTTAGCATTTATAATGCTTTGTCCCTCCACTACAAAAATAACATGAAACAAAGACAAAAACATAAACTGAAGTTATTCGTCTTTGTCAGTAGCAACGAATCACTATCTATAACGACGTCACAAAATGCTCAATTCATTCCTAATTCGTGCTTTTAGAGACGGATAAATTATCCGTCTCTAAAATCGTTGACTTAAAAAAAAGGTAAATCGAATTAGGAGCGTATTCAGTTCGTTGCTAATCCGTCTCAGCGACGAATTAAAAGAAAGCAACCGAGGGGATGCTCTCCCATTTCTCCCTTGCTTATTTCTTTTCTTCCTTTCATCTCCAAATCTCCACATCTTCAATTCCGGTCATTCCCTCTCGAATACAGTCAAACTTGGACTCTATTCGAAGGTCTTGGGACAAGGAGCTCGGGTGATGTACGAATTTCAACTTTCATCCGCTTATTTTTCCGCAATCGAAGGTATTTTAGCTAAAACTCTAGTTTTATAAAATTTGGCGATCTTGTAATTTTCGACTAATTTGAGCAATTGAATGTTTATATGAAGTATGTAGTAGCTAGATCAAGTACTATTATGTACTGTGTTAACTTTGAGATTTAGAAATTGATATGTATGAAGTATGAAGATAGTTTAATTTGATATTTTGGCAAATGTAGTATGATGAAGAAGATTTAGTTGAGTGTAAAATTTGAGAATTTTCTTGCTAGTGGTGAATTTTGTTAATTTTGACTAGTTTGGGCAATTGTATGTTTTTGGGAACGATGTTATATAATAGCTTGTTAAACTTAATTTGATATGAACCATTGAATTGTAGTAGTGGTAGCTTCAATTTAGTGTTTTAGAGACAATTTGGTTTTGAAAATGAATGTGATTTATACTAGTTAATTCTATTGTAAGAAATACATGTAACAAATTGGAATGTAGTAAAATGTAGTAAATCTAACAAATTTAGACGTGTCAGGTTAAAAAAAATCGAATGAATACGGATCGTTCATGGATGTACCATCGAACTGTAAATGGAAGAGTACAATCGAGTTTTGTTAAAGGGGTTGAAGATTTCATTGCATTTGCATTGACACATCCGACTTGTGTGATTAGGGGGTTGATAAAGTGCCCTTGCAAATTAGAAACATGTCGTAACAAACAATTTATGGCTACTGCAACGGTAGTCGAACACATGAATTGTAATGGGTTCCTGCCGAAGTATCAGGTTTGGAATAATCACGGTGAGGAACCAACCTTTGAAATGTGATATTTAAAATGGAGGAAGAGAAGGGGATGGGATTGACTATTCAGTGGTGGAATGAGCTCGGAGTATGTGCATGGCGTAGATGAGGATGTAGGTTTTGTAGTCTAGAGCGGTAGAACGAAATTAGGGGTCGGATGATATAAGAAGTATGTAGTAGCTAGTTCATGTACAACATTATTAAAATTAGGTGATTTTGGCTCAGATATGTACTAGGATTATCTTAATTTATGCTAACCGTGAAATGCATGTATTTTATCTATTGGTATGAAATTTTCGTAATGAAGTAATTTTCTAATATAATTGTAATGTGAAATGCATTTTATCCATTACAAATTCTTAACATATAAAAATGAATTAACAATGTAAATAAGTAATGCAATACATATTATAAATCTAATATATTCAGACGCAGGTTAAGTATGAATTCCGATAGTGAATGGATGTATTCTTGCACTCTTAACTGTTGTGTTCAGTCTAGTTTTATGCAAGGGGTTGAAGGGTTCATCGCTTTTGCACAATGCTTGCTTGAGTGGGGGGAAGATGAAGTGCCCTTGCAGCAAATGTAAGAACGGTCAATGATTACCTTCTGCAACGATAGTCCAGCACTGGACACGTAGTGGGTTTGTGCCTGAGTATTTCGTATGGACATGTCATGGTGAGATACCAATCTCGTTCATGTCATATGCTAACCTAATGGGTCGTAACAGGAAGAAGCAAAAAGTGACAAAGACGTAAGAAAACACGACAACATCTAATGCTAATTACGATGATGACCGAATGGATGATATGTTGAATGATGTTGATGGGTCTCCGTTCACAGAGACAGAGGGGGGGTACTGTCGATGTGGACGAGCCACCAAATTCAAAGGATTAAAAGTTCTTTGATATGATGGAATCAGCGAAGAAACCGGTTTATTTAGGGTGTAAGCACATCGAGTTGTCTATGATGGCTCAACTATTGAGTTGTAAGGGTGATGTACATCAATCTGAATTGAGTTTCAATCAATGGGTACAACTAATGAAGGAGCTTTGTCCTGATCCAAATCTAGTTCCCAGTAACTTTTATCAAGCAAAGAAAAAGATGCGGGGGATGGGGTTCCCTATTGAAGCCATAGATTGTTGTCAGAATATGTGCATGATCTACTGGGAGGAGGATGCACATCTACTAGTATGCACAAGGAGGGGGCTTCGAAGAAACGCCAGAAGAAAAACCTACCGCATAAGAAAATGTGGTACTTCCCTCTAGCACATCGTTTGAAGAGGTTGTACCAGTTAAGTGCTACTGCTGATAAAATGCGGTTGTACAAGGAAAGAGTACAAGATGGGGATGTAGGTGGAGAAGGAGCATCCATATGACTCACCAGCATGGAAGGAGTTCGATAAGATATATTCGGATTTTGCAACCGAGTCTAGAAATGTACGATTAGGGCTTTGTACAAATTGTTTTAATCCATTTGGAGGTGACCAGAAGTACTCTTGTTGGTCAGTTATGATGACACCTCATAACCTGTCCCCGGGTGAATGCATGAAGGAACCGTTCATGTTTTTTTACTGCTTTGGTGCCCGGGCCTAAAGATCCAGAACAAAAGCTGGATGTCTTTTTGCAGCCTCTTATCAAGGAGTTTATTCATCTGTGGGAAAATGGTATCCCAGGATACGATGTGTCAATGAAAAAGAACTTTACGTTGAGAGTTGCACTATTGTGGACTGTTAGTGATTTTTTCGCGTACTCCATGTTATCTGAAAGGAAAACTACAGGGTGTAATGCTTGTCCTCATTGTATGGAAGACACTAATGCTTTTAGATTGAAAGAGAGTGGGAAGGAATGTTGGTTTGATTGTCATCGTAGGTTTCTACCAAAGAATCATCCTTTCAGGAAAAACAAGACTCGGTTCTTGAAAAACAAAGTAGAGTTGCAAGACCCCCCGATTCGTCTTACTGATTCACGAATACTAACGGAGATAGATGAGCTAGGTCTTATAAAAGTGACTGAAATTGGGGCGGAGAAACACAATAAGAAATTGCAGACAAATGTGGATGGAAGAAGAGAAATATTTTCTGGGACTTGCCTTACTGGAGCAGTATACTAATACGTCACATGTTATATTTCATGCACATTGAGAAGAACGTGTTTGAGAAATGCTTCAACACGATTTGCAACATTCCTGGAAAAACAAGGAGTAATGCTAAATCTAGAACCGAGTTGTAGAAGGTCGGAGAATATGAGTGATATATTAGTCACCATTGTGTTAGTAAATTTTAGGACAATATGAGTGGTATGTTAGTCACTATATATGAGTAGTATATTAACCACTATACTTGTGTGATATGTTAGTCACCATTGTGTTAGTACATTTTAGGATAATATTAGTATGTTAGCCACTATATTTAAGTGGTATGTTAGCCACTGAACTTGGGTGATATATTTTTATTACAATGTCATATTTTGATTATGTTCTATTCATTTTCCCATTTGGCTTACGTAGTGTCATTTATGTGTTGTGGGGATTGTTGTAGAAAAAGTACTACATCCTCAATGCTTTACTTCCCCAGATGTGGGATACTTTTGAGACCATAGTGTCGAACCAGTACAAAAAGATTATTAGTGCTGGCAAGAAGCTCTGGAGAACTCAGAAAAAGAAGCCAAAATGGATAGGGGATGATGCCCTCCCCTAGTGGGCAGAGTACTGGCACGACCCAGTTGTAGTTGACACAGCTTGGAAAAATCAGCAAAATCGATTGTTCCAATCGACTGGTGGTGTTCGCACATCCATACACCTGCTAGGGACCCGGGCAACTATCACAGATTACACGATGAAGGTTAGTGATTAATGGTACTTACTAGTTTTGTGTTTTCAATTCTCAATTCATCTTTGGTGTTATTCTATTCTAACATGACATACCAATTAACTTACTGTTTTGTTTCTTGTATAAATGTTTGTTAAATAGGCTTAGTCAACTGATGATCCAGGGTCTGCGTACGATTACTTCAAGAAGGCCAAACAGAGGAAGGATGGTCTTTAGATAGACATCAAACCTGAGACCATTGCGGTATGTTTCAACAATGCTTTATTTAAGGTCCATATTACGACGTATATGTATTTTTAGATATTGTATCTTATTTACTATATGCGATTTCGTTCCACAGGCTGAGGTGGATAGGAGGATTGATGGTCGGGACCTCTCCAATGAAGAACAAAACAAAATCTTCTTCGAGGTCAACCCATTGGACAACATGGGCCGAGTCTATGGAATTGGTAGTCTAGCTACTTCGCTTGAACCTGGTAGCTACTCAGTCTCACATGGAGGATCACACTCTACTCTTTACACACAGAGCCAAGTCGATCGGATGATGACTCCCATGCAGAGGCAGATTTAGGAGATGCTTGAGAACCAGACTCGTCTACAGACTTAGATGGACTCTTTCAAAAAATGACTTCCATTTGAATCACCTCCATCGTCTCATGATCACATTATGGATTAGTTACTTGTTTTCACTTTTTTGGACGGATTATTAGGTACTTATCATTTTCTCCACGGATGATTAGGTACTTGTGTTTTATTTCGTTTACGGATTCTTAGTTACCGCTTTAGTTCGTATGGATGTTTACTATTACATTTGGATACTTTTTATTCGACGAGTCACTTTTATTTCAATACGTTATCGAGTTATATTATTATACATTGTTATGGTGTGAAAATAGATACCAAAAATAGAATATTTTAATATTGAAAAAAAAATTCAAGTAAGCGACGAAATAATCCGTCGCTATTTGAATAGCGACGGATTCTTCCTCAAACGGATTAGGGACGCTCAACGACGGATAAGACAGATAGTTATTCGTCGCCACAAACGAATTAGGGACGCTCTGGCGTCCCTAATTCTAGTCCGTCGCTAAAAAGGGACGGACCGGTCAATGAGCCGGTCCGTACCTAATTCGTCGTTGGATTGTCCAGCGACGGTATAGCCAGTAACGACGGTTTGTTCATCGTTGGCTCCATCACTGGAGGACCTAGCAACGAATTGTTGGGGAACAGCGACGGATGGTTCCGTCGTTAGGCGTCCCTAATTCTAGTCCTTCGCTAAAAAGGGACGGACCGGTCAATGAGCCGGTCCGTACCTAATTCATCGTTGGATTGTCCAGCGACGGTATAGCCAGTAACGATGGTTTATTCATCGTTGGCTCCATCACTGGAGGACCTAGCAACGAATTGTTGGGGAACAGCGACGGATGGTTCAGTCGTTGTTCCCCAACATTCTTTTAGTGCTTACGGGTGGATTTTCTTTACTCTTGCATCGGTATGATTGGATCGGTAATTGTTGGGGGTGATATACTAAGCTTATTATAGCATAACATGTGCATCCGGCTAGGCCAAAGGGAAGAGCATTATAGTATATCTTGTCAATTTTCCTTAAGTTTTCTTGTAGATATTTTGTGGAATATGATCTTCTTGTTTAATTTCCGTGTACCAGCTGTTAGCAACTTTTGTGTTGCGTATGATAGGAATGAAAAAGTGAAAGTTATTTTTTGGTTGGTTGAAGAGGTAAGAGTAGACTATGGGAAACCCTAGATAATTTGTCAACCCATATTGTTTTGTTTAATACATGTTCAAAAAAGCTACTAGTATTTACATTACATATATTATATAATCGTTCAAATGATCGTCATCATTTACGTGATACATAATTACATACCAGCAGGCACAAGGCTGTAAAGCACTATAATTCCAATTATACCAACTGGTATTTGCTTGCTACCCGCTTGTAATCTTTAAACCTTTCATTTATATATCTTTTTTGTGGCTTTATTTGTATAACGTACCACCATTTCATTTAAACTGAAATGGGGGGAGTATATTTTTTATATTTTATTAATGAATTTATTTGCATAATGTACCACCAATTCGTACTTAATCTTTTTTATTCGTATGAGAAGCACCGAAACACCTTATTATGTTAAAAATTGGAAGGAGTAGTACAACATAATGCTTGTGTGGAAAGGTTTTCGTGATCTAACAAACTCTTTGATTTAACGCGGTATATATCTCCATTTAAGTGGTGCTAGACTGCTAGTTGTAAGAATCCCAAGAATCCAAGTTACTTGATATGGTTAGAAGATCTTTAAAAGCTAAAATGATGAGCAAAAAGATTCTACCTTGTTCTAGCCTTCCACCACCTGTTGTTTGCTTTCTTTCGTTTTGAATGTTTCCAGATTTGCTAATTGGATGGAGACCATAATGTTGATTGTCATTTTCAATCACAATAGGATCGATAAATTACGTGTATTCATACATGATTTTAGTTGATGTACAAGAACCGACGTATAGTATTCACTTTCAAGAGATTTGGCGTAGCATATACCTTGTGGATATTATTGCTCTAGTGTTTGGAATTTTGAAAACATATATATGTATGATCGCATTTTTACAACATATGTACGTACATGTTTATGACACGTCATGTGACTTGCTTAATTGTCACATATATTATGTTCTCCACGTGTTAAATACGTATTATTTTCTAAATTTATACGTGTCCGTACATTCTAGGTAATTATGTTTAGCCATTGATCATGTTCATGGATAAATCCATTGGGCAACCAAAGCATATAAGAAATTGTGGAAATGATCTTCTATTTAAATACATATATCCCTATCTATTTAGTACTTTTTTTTCTTAAAGAATATCATCATATAACGACCGGCCAACTGAATCGGAAAAATTATTCATGACAGGTACACAAGTCTCATTAATATAATGTGGATCGGAGCCCGCACAAATGTGTATACTGAATCATCCAAAAGGCCGAATACTGTAAGATAGGGTGGTCAACATTTATACTATTTTGTCCCACCTATTTTTAACCAATATCTAATGTTACAATCTACCTTAATTCTTGTAATTCCGGATTGTTCCGTTATGATACCACGTGTTCGGCCTGACCATTAAACGAACAAGACCTGATCCATTGAACCGGTAATATTACTCATGACTGGTCCACACGCATCCTCACTGATTTATTTTGGGATCATTAAAAAATTCTGTAATATATTATTTGCAAACAAACTGCTTGATTCTATATATATAAAAAAAAAAAAAAAGAATGCTTGATTTTGTACCGTTCTCTCACTCCTGATCAGTCCAAGTCGGTCGTTGGAAGTTACAACTGACGTTATAATGAATTAATCATGAGTTTCGAAATTCGGTCGTTAAGATTCAGGATGTCTCTTAAATGTAATAATTCTCCCTCGTCAATGATATATGGTCATTGATATAAAAATGAATATTCCATCCTAGCTAATAATTAAAAGAAGTTATGATTTTGTGAATAATACAAAAAGTTAATTTATGTGAATATGTATAATGATGATATGATATCATCCCGATACGCGGAAATTTTGATCATAATACACAGCCGTTGCATGTGATAGATCGATCTTTATGGACCCAATGCACTAACTCACTTGGTTTTCTAATGTTATATCGACCGTTAAGATCTCACTTGTTTTGATAGTTGCATAATTGTGTATGCGACAGTTTTAGTAGTTGAATCTTCAATAATTCATGTATTTAATTTTAAGCAAATTAATACGTATCTAAGGAATTGGATAAAGAAGAGAAACTAAGCTTTGACTGGAATAAAATAGTATCAACTATCAATTACTAATGGAGATTTCTAAATGTTATCAAATTATATTAGATTCGATATAGTTTAAGGGATTCAGAGGAAAAGGAAAAAATTGAAAGGAAAATTAAATTGCTTCAAAAAATGTAGAAGTAAAATCATTGTTTCCCTGTTTCCATAAAAACAAACACGAAAAATGACAATTTACTTCACGCTATATACCCACTTGTCAAAGCGGGTTGGATTCAAATGAATCCAAACATGTTTCAGACCTACGTGTTGAAATTTATTGAAATATTATTGGGTCCTTTACTCGTATACATCTCCGACCCGTTAATTAGTGTTACAAGCATAATTAAATTATGACTCCTTGATGTTAGTACTTAGAAGTATTATTGAATTATGATTCCTTATCTCATAAAGGAGTGGATACAGTTGCTTGAGGAAGTCGATGACGCGTGGAGAAATCGCAGCAGTAGACTGCAGGGGAAGAAAACGGCTCAACTGCATAAGGAGAAGAGAAATACGCTGCGTAATCAACGAAGAAGACATGACCGGAAGATTGTCCGTTGGAGAACAGGGCGATCGACAATAGCGAGCAATTGTAGAGGCAGACGATGAAGATCGAACGTGCTGGGGCGATCGCTGGACAGGAGAACGACGATTGCGGGCAATTGCAGGAGGATAGAAGAAAGTTCGACAGCTTCAAGAAATTTTTTCGAACATGGAAGAGGATCGACAACAGTGGGTTGTTCGATCAAAGGAGGACTCAAAAGAGGTATATGAACGTGAAGTTCTGTATATACATGAATATATTAAACTTGAGGTTCTGTATATGGGAGTTCTGCAGCGGAAGATAAAGGGAAGAAAAGATACAAAAGAGATATAGGCGAGGACAATCACATCGATTGCATTGAGGGAAAAGATGAGAGATTACCTGGCGAAGATATCATATGAGACCGGATCATAATTTTCAGCAATTTGTTACTTAGCTGAGAATGAAGTTTGACCTATCAAACCTGATTTGATTCCGATCTCCACATTCCAGATTGTAGTTCCATGAGTTATCTTGATTCTTTCAAACTTTCGTGACGATCCAACGGCTGAATCTCCGAAAAACTCCATTTTTCTCGGACTGCGATGTGATGTCAAGATATACGAAAATTGTCTTTTCTTCACAAAATTTATTGAGGGAAAAGAGGAGAGACATGACCAATGCTTGTTATAGACTTACACGGCTCTGATACAATGAATAACTATTTTTCTTACCTCTTTTTATTCATCAATCCCATATATATAAATATGTATAATGATATATAATAAGGGACTTAATTCAATAATACTTCTAATTATTAATATTAAAGAGTCATTATCTAATTATCTAATAATTAATAATGAGTATTAAACCCCACGAACCTGTAAACAACTCTTTCTTTGAGATTCAATCTTCAAGTCCAATTGGATTACACTGAAAGTCAATAAACGGGCGGCTATTATCACACATTGAAGATGTAGAAATTGAATGTGTGGTATGGTATTCATGTGGGTTTCACATGAATGCTCCCCATGCTTTGATTTAATTTGCATCCAATCTGTCATGGAAAACATAGAAACACCTGCATGTATACACCTAGCTAGATATCTCCTACCGTCTTGTCACTCTTAAAATCTTTTTAACTGATCACATATTTTCTATATTTTTACTTTCAGAATAGTATTATATATAAAACTTTATCCACAATTACTCATTTTTATAAAATTAAAATATATTTTCCATTTAATAAAATATTAATCCGTTTATGACGGGTTATAATCGGTTTCCTTGGATGGTGAATTGGCGATCCAATTGTACACAATCTGTATCATTTGATTGTTAGAGACAATATAAACTTAATCACATGTATAACCTATCCATAAAACCATAACTACACACCTAAACAATCAACTATCATATACTCTAAAACATGCATAAACATCCCAAGTTAGTTAAACATTCTCAGTGTTTATGAAGGGCTTGCTTATCTAGTTAAGGACAAGATGTGACAAATGAACATAACCTCGTGTCTCTTAGAATAATTTAGCAAGACCCACTCCCCATACCTTTGTCAAATTTGGACCTGACTAGAAATAGAGTACGTTGATAATGTCTACCAACAAATTTTCATCATTTCCATGTGAATGGTCCTAGCCAAACAATTAAGATACTATTGCATCAGCTCAGGCCGAAAATGGCTTGTGAGTTGTGACTCCCAGGCCCCAATACGGAGGTCGACCCTGTTCGTTGGGCACACCTATTCTCAAACTACTTTCTGAATGAGGTATATCATAAAATAAAAGGAAAAAAATCTGAAAAGATACCCTAAATTATGATATTTTTAAAAAATATACATTTGATTGTTACCGTTCAAATTTAGTACCTAAGTTAATACTGTGTTCAATTTAAGTATCTCGTGACACGTGACAACTTAATTACATGACACGTTTCACAGAAAAACTCAAAAATACAGTGGACCTAAACGTAAATGCGATCGTATTTATTAATTGCAAATATAAGTTTTAACAAAATTACTAAATTATCCATATAAAAATATATCTTTACTGAAAATAATGTATTAAAAATAAAAAACAAAATCACTCACAAAATTCAAAAATCCAATTGAAAATTTTATTGTAGCAAAGCGCCTTTTTGGAATTTTTAAATTGTTTTATTGATTTTATATGTAATAAAATGTGAAATATTTTTTTATATTTTAAAAATATTTTAGAATTATATTAAACAATTTAATTATATCCATAAATTACGAGAGAGTGATACGTGTCCCCCCTCTCCTTGTAATTTAATTATTTATTATATTTTTCATATACAAATTTAGTTTAAAATTATAATTGACAATTTTCAGATTTATATATATATATATATATTTTTAATTTAAAATTAATTTACAAATTAATTTTCCGCCTCTTTCTTTTTTTATCCTTCTTTTGTGTTGATTTTACAAAATAGAGTTGATTTATAATAATTGAAAAATATGTGGTCAAATTGAAAATTGTTAAAATTTATTTTATTTACAATTTCATCCATCAAAATTTTAAAATTTCAATGTGATACGTGTGATGTAATTAAGTTGTCACGTGCCACGGGGTACCTAAATTGAACACAATATCAACTTGAGATATTAAAATTGAACGGTAACGATCAAAGGTACTTTTTTTAAAAATATCACAATTTAATATATATTTTTAGAATTTTTTCCACAAATAAAATATACTCCACACACCATGTATTCACTCCTACGTGCATCTGGAACTTACAATACGAAAACCTAGTCTAAAGGGCAGTAGTTAAACAAATTGACTACCTATAGGACATCATGTCCTCTACATCAAATTTAATAGAAGAATGGTGGGTCTGAATGAGGGAAAATATTTTAAATTATATCAAAGATTAAACATATTCATTTTATAAACTACATAATAATTATATATATTTTTATATATATTATATAATAATTACTTGTCCAGATGATATACTCAGGTCCTTTTTTTTATTTAGCTTTTGTGATTTATTACACACGCCAGCAGTATCTCACCCATTGAAAGTACCTCACACACCATAAGTCTCTCATGTGCTAGATACGTGTCAGCTTGTGATTCAATCTCGAAAATTACTTTGAAAGAAAAATAAAAAAAAGAAAAAGAAATTTATAAAATATATAGTCATTGTGTCGAGTGAGAGAGATACTCTCGAAGTGCATGTAATAAATCATCAATTCAGAGGACAACGAAGTGCAGCTCTAAGCCGCTTCCACTCCAACCAATAGATCGGGGGTTGGAGTCACCTTTAGCCGTTTCAAAAAAAAATCAACAATTCAGAGTAAAAAAATGATCGTGGTATATCTTCTGGACAAGTATCTATTATAAAGTATACACATACATTATGTAGTATATAAATTGAATGTGTCTTACTCTACGGTATATTTTATAAAAAAAATTCGTATGAATGACAATCGAAGGACAAAGATTATGTTTTTCATTAGCTTTTCAACTATATAAACTTTTTTTTATATAAAAAGCTCGTTACTGAACGCATAATTTTTTAAATAAGCTAGCTGAAAAATTAGCTGGTTTGAAAAGCTAATTAAGTTAGCTTGTTAAAAAAAAGGCCACATGCAGCTAATTTTTCGGCTACAGTTAAATTTTCAGCTACCAACTATTTTTTTAGCTAGTTTTGTTATATATAGTCAAAAATTATTATTTCAGCCTGGATTTTTCCCAAGCATTCAATGGTGGACTAATAACATGACAAATCATAACTGAATGAGATTGAACTAATTGAATTATAGTATAAAAATATAATCAACCATAACTTAAATGATAAGCTGGTAATTGAATTCGGAACGGACGGACCGGTATATAGTAATAAGCCCATTAGGAGAAAAGACCATAACCCACATTTAGACTCCAGCCCATATAATCCTCCATTTACCTCAGAAGTAGTAATTAATTAGGAGTCACCATATCTATATGTATACATATTCCTAGCCAATCTGTAATCTGCAGCCTTGAGGTTTTTGTTTTTGTTTTTTGGTTTTTAAGAAGCAGCCGTGAGTTTGAAAGTAGTAAAGGATGGCAGATATCCCTAGCGAGTTACATCGTGAAATACTAAGGCTATTACCATTTACCAGCACAACATCTCATCACCCTTAGGCCTGTCTGCAAGGAATGGCGATCCATTATCGCCGATTTCGTTTTCCCTCCATGCTTATTGATCCGAAAGGGAACGCCCATGCAATATGGTGGAAATCAAATTTATTCCATAACGTTAGACTCCCTTGAATCATCTTCTAACATAACAGGAGAAGAACCAAACGGATCATCTACTCTTACTCTTACAAATATCAAGAATCTAGTGTGTGCTGGTGTGCCTGCGGTAAGACAACTCCCATTATCCGCGTCTGACGGTCTCATCATAATCCCATCCTTTGCCGGAGGAGTGCGTAATTTTGTACTTTGGAATACTTTTAGTGAAGGAAACACTTCCTTTCATTCTATACCGCTTCATGACCCTTTTGCTCTTAACGAAAACGAACCCAAGTATAAGATGCCATGCCCATACACTGCTTTTTGCGGTTTAGGCTACGATGCTCCACCTCTGATTACAAGGTTGTCATGGTTGCTCGAGCAAGGGGTCACAAAAAACGTAATGATCTTAACTTGTTCAGGACTTCCATCTATTCTCTTAAATCGCAAACTTGGCACAGGATTCAGGATTTTCCGCGTGTTATTTGAATTGGAAGGGGGTATTGGGGTGAACAAGGGGGAGTTTTTATGCATGGTGCATTGCATTGGATTGCTGATGTTGATTATAACGGGAATGCTTATTGCATAGTGGCTCTTGATCTAATTTTGGAAAGTTACCGCCTGATGAGGTACGTAGTAGCTAGATGAACTCAGTTCAATTTATTTATAAATTGTACGTTACTTCAGTTTAGTTGAAGCTTGTTATAATAATTCTAGAATATTTTTTACAAAATTATTACTCCATTCCATTGAAACTCAGTTTGTTTTTATATATCAATAAAGTTTTAATCATTACAAACTAGAGCATTTAATTAATTATTTTCTACCGATGAGTTTGTATAGTAGAAGTTTTGCGTTTAATCCTGAATCTACTTTAGAAGTACGATTAAATTTTAAATGTCAAACACCAAGCATTATGACCATGATTAAGTTTTAGGTTTTGTTTTCGATTCCTAAGTGGTGACAGAATCCCAGTGATCTCGGTTACGAAAAGATCGAGATCCATGCATATCTAATAATTAGAGTTAGATGTACTAAACTTTACCGGAAAATTAAACTAATAACCAATTACCCAAGTGAATATGATGACAAAACATGAAGATATCTTTGTCTAGAATCTTAGGTCGACACAATATTATGAACAATTATCTATGTTAAACTCTGCCGACCACATTAATTGGTATCCAAGTTATCGCAAATTGAATTATAGAAAATAAATAATGGTCATAGATTTTCTGGTACAGCAGAAAAACCATTATATTCTCTGCAAATTCTTAATACATCTTTGGGCCCATGTAAAACTTACAAGTAATATGGGCTTATGCTGTGGTGGGTCATCCGAATTGTGGACTTGGTATGCGGAAGCCCATAGCTTTAACCGGATTGTAAACCCAGATCGAGTTGTCTACCCGGATTCTTGCATTCTTTTTTCAACGCTATGCTGCATATATGTTTCTTACTTTAAACAGCAAAAGTAATTTTATTATTAATTATCAATCTTATGATTATGAAGCTCAGAGTATCCCCACAAGACGTAATATCGTTAATTTCAATATCCTGACTTGGCCCAAATACTTAGCCCATGATATGATTCTATTTTCTTTTCTCAGCCCAATTTTTCCTCAAATTTTCTCTTACGTAAAAAGCCGAGTGGTTCAGGCGTAGCATTGCAACTGCTATGTAGGATTGTGTTTACTGATGGTTCGAATCCCTCTCTTTCCGTACTTGAACTCAATTTGGAAAGAGGAACAAGAGGAACGCATGCAAGAATAGGCAATTAACATCGACGGAATCCTATACAAGTCCCTCACACCCTAGATATATAAAAATTATAGCTCGACCTCTGGTTTAATGATACCACTCGCAATTCATCTCGACGGGGCAAGTAATATATATAGATAAGAATTTGCATCGTGACTTATGAACAAATAGTTTGCAACCAAGTCAGAGAACCGGGTAAAATTTCATAACAACATTTGACAAATGACCAACAATTTATTGACTTTTAAAAGGTAAGTAATTGCAACAACTTTTTCCCGTGTTTGTAAATTCATATATTCCTCAGAAAAGCAAGCCTTTTTCTGTTGAAAAGAGATCGATCGAGGTACAATTGTAAAATAACTAGGTTGACTGGAGATCAACATAACTATATCTTCCTCACTCGATAATAAATTCCAGTTATGGACCACATCGACTTTGTGGTCAAGCTTTTGTAGACACACTAATACTTGCTATGTGTTGACTTTATGATTACTTGTACTTTACATTGTTGAATTCAAGAGCATGTGTAGGCCCTCAATTGCGTCTCGGATTTCATATACCATACACAAATGATCTTATCTTAACACTATGTAGAATGTTGTTAAAATGTTAATATTCACAAGCCATATTAGTTTCTTCTAGGTTAATTATTGCCAACGTATGCTAAAAATAATATTCTGGAGTTCGACGCGACTCATTAATAGAATGAGCTAATTACATGAGCTTAAGTATGTTACCCAAAAATAAAAAAATAATACAAAATAGTCATATTATATATGAGTTGAGTCTATCAAGTCGAGCTGCACTCGATTCAAGAATCAAAACTAGCTTCTAATGAGGTGCAGGGAAGCGAGCTTGATTCGAACATTTTATCAAATGAGTCAAGTTTAAACATTATTTATTATCATTCATTATTTAAAGTTAACATTATTATTATTATTATTATTATTATTATTATTATTATTATTATTATTATTATTATTATTATTATAGCCTCAACCCTACGACATAAGTTATACCGATAGGTCACACATAACAGAATTCGTTGGTGGAATGAGGGTAAAATTAAATTTCGACAATTTGAAAAAAATGAGAATGAGTGGGCTATACCCTTTTTTTTCAACTCTGGGAATACAAATAATTTTATTTTCGAGACCTTCCCAAAATATAAAGTACGACATTTGTTGAAGGTAAAATTTCCGGTGAGTTTACCATTATTTATCCTCCCCTCCCCTTATACATCACAATATGAAATCTACCTTTAAAATTATTTAATTAAAGAGAATTAGTCCACAACAATTTGAGAATTAAGGAAATTTAAATCGTGATGGTGCGAGAATTGAGCTCGTGACAGAATTCGATGACAAGAATTATGCGACCATTGTCACGTATCGCAATTGGTTGTTCAATTTAGCCAACTCTCCATGATTCGCAATTTAACTTTAACATATATATGAACACCACTTTGATTACCAGGTGAATGAATTGTCACTTCATCAGCATTGAGATTCTCAGTCAAAGATCATATTGAGAACAGAAATGATCTGGATCCATCGTTAGTGAGATACTATCATATAATGAACTTTTTGGCATCTTATTTCATAAATAGTGATTCCTATAAGCTAGCTAGGTATAAGCTGCTTTAGCAAAAGAAGCTAGTTAAAGAAAACTACTACAGGCAACCTTAGCTTATAGTAACTTGTAGTAAAGAAAGAAAGATCCAGAATTTGATGAGCTAGGCTGTACAGACAGACAACCTGGGACATGGATATACAGTTAGCTTTTATCTTTTACAGATAGCAATATATATGTTGCTGATAATGAACTTCTCATTTCTTGTCTTAATTTCTACGTACGTACTCATGATCATACATTTAATAACCCCATCACCAGCCTCCTTAGTGTGTAATAATAAGTCACCTGCATAACCATCAAACAGATAAATCCATTCTATGATTCTCCTATGGCTAAAATCAAACAGGTTCTGTCCAAAATGTCAAGCCTACTTTTTCCCTACTTTATATACATATTACTTTCATTCATCCATATATCTTCATGGATCCTTCGCTTTGTCCTCATAATAATATTGCATTGCACTTCTTTTGACTATGTTTAGTAGCCATCGGACAATGATATTTCGTTTCCTTGTCCGCTTACAAGCACTGAAAGTAAGGAAAAAGTGTTTCAAATGTGTTGCTTCGTTAGCCCCCGGGGCGTTTTCTAAGAAGTTTCCATCTTTTTGGAAATTCGAATACTAAAGAATGCGTATTTGGACTTAATTTTATCAACTCGACTAGACCTCATTCACAGAAAGTAAGCTCTACTATTAGTGAACATGAATGATGAACTGCCCCCTTAGCTTTAAGATTTGTTCCAATCTGCTCTTTAACAAAGTTTCAAGAGGGTATGCCATATTTTCATTAAAATATTGTACTAAGATTCTCAATTTCAGCAGCAACAAGAAGTTGTGCCCAGAGAAAAGCTACCAAAAAGATTAATACCCAAAAACAGCCTTATAATAGTAGAATTAATTAATCCATGAGTTCACTAAAATATATAGTAGTAGTAGTATATGTAACAGAAAGTTTAAAATCTCACTTGATGAAAGTGATGGTACAGCAACAACAATAGCAGCAGTAACATTGTAACAATAACAACAAACAAATAAATCCCCTGTTCACCAAAAGTACACCTGTGCTAGTTTAACTTGACCACTGAAAAGGATATGTACATCCTGCATTGATCGGTGTACATTCGGCACTACTGCTAGTACCCTGGCAGACTAGGCTCCCCAAAGTACGTCCATTCTTGTTGTGCCATTCTTTGTTGGCAAAATTCATGAACATTATTCACCACTCCAGGAGGGTAAATCAGGGAATTCACATCACCCCAGCCAGTAGTACTGCTTTCTTGAGATACAGAAGTTGTTGTGTTGCTATTGACCAAGTCTAATGCTGAGAAACTTTCCATTTGTGGCATATTATTGTTGTAGATGATCTCTTCTGGGATCTCATCGAAACCATTGGCTTCGAATGAATATGGCGAATTGAGAAGCCGACTCACTGTGTTGTCGAAACTTTCGTCCTTTGGCTGTGTGTGATGATCATTAGTATAAGGGAACGGAGGCATGAATGAGATGTCGTCGATGCAGTTACTTTGGCTTTCATGGCTTGTGTAACCCTCACTTAGCTGTGGTGGCTGATAGTATAGGCCTGAGAAGGCGTTGATCGAATAGCTCTCGTAGAATTCCTTTTTGGTGCTCTCTAGTTGCTTGTTGGCGAAGTTGAGGTCCCGTCTAGCCTGATTTTCCTTCCTTTGCCTGCCAATAAGCTTCTTCTTGAGCCTCGTGTTCCAGTAGTTCTTGATGTCGTTATCTGTTCTTCCAGGTAATTGAGCAGCGATTATCGACCACCTGTTAACATACAGTTACCATACATTATTAGAACTTAGTTAAAGAAACATCATCAAACCATGAAATAAATTCTTGAGTTTATGGAGTAGAAACATTTTTGTTTTTCTTTTCCAGATAACTAAAGAAAATCAAGACGTTTCAGAAACTCCCATTTTGTAAGTTTTTGGATCCATCATCCATGTATCAAACTATGATAATACAACTTTGTTTTTCTTTTCCAGATCAATCACGAAACGTACCTGCTTCCAATAGTTATGTAGAGGCTACAAATCAAGTTATCTTCGTCCTCCGTAAAACCCCCATGTTTGATGTTTGGTCGAAGATAATTCAGCCACCGAAGGCGACAACTCTTCCCACATCTCTTCAAACCTAATCATATTGACACAAGATCATAATGAGTAACAGATTATGACCACAAGGTTTATGAAATTACACTTACGGAGAACAATTAGTACCAATTTTTTGAGGTAACGCGATCCAATTGCCACCGGTTCCATGTTGCTCAATGTGAGACTTGAGCCTGGTATCTTCTTCAGGTGACCATGGTCCTCTCTTTACATTGGCTTTGTCACAGCAGGGTGCTCTACCCATCTTGGTGTGTGAAGGAAGTACTAAATTGTGTTTCAAGTTGTTGGTTTCTGTTTGCTACCACCTTATGATGATTATATACTATGTCAATTGCGTGTGTATACGCTCATGAATCATCTACCCCACTTTATAACTTACTTAGTATTATACTTGTATTTAAATACGAATATATATTTACTCGATGATGTGTAGAGGTATTATAGGGAGAATGGTCGAGTATGTGAGTATATAATAGCTGGAGAAGGGAAACATGGGATTCATGGAAAGATTCAAAAAGTGGAGTTGAAAAAAAGATGACCTTTTTTCTCATTGGATAGATTAGTTTAATTGTGCACCAAATTGGCAGTCATATTTGTATATCAAGATCAAGAGCTTTCTCATTGTCTTTAATCCTAGTCTAGAATCTCAGTTTCATACACACTAGCTATGTGATCACTTAATAATTTATTTCTTTCTTTTTGGTGCAATGTGATCACTTATATCATCACTTAATTGATTCTTTAAGCATTACTCTAGTGCTTATGATGAAATGATAATTGAGCTCCGATTTATTTAATATGGAGGGCCATCAGCTATCAAATTGCATTTGCCATTATTCAAGATGTTATATAAGCATCCAGTGTTTTTCAGTAAATCTTTAGAACCATGCCAAGTGCGATGATAATATTTAAAACATGTATAAGGTGAATCGTTTGTCGCAGTTATAAGGTTAGACGAATGGCAATTGGCAAAGAAGTCCTAAGTGAGTAGAAGGTGAACCGGCTAGAATTGAATTCGATCGAGGAGATGTCAAAATATTGTTCAACTAAACATTGTAGTAGAAGTTAAATAGTGAAATATGCGGATTTGAAAATATACGCATACCCTATGCCCCGGCCGCATGTGGGTCACTAGTGGAAATTGGGGTGGACAATTTTGGCACAAAAATGAACGGATTATTGATTGATATTTATTTTTCTAGGATTCTTAAGTAGAGATGAGATAAGAAATTGTATATAAGAAAGATTAGGATTAGAGCCTTAGAGGCGTACAGCTATATTATGTTGGGAGTTTGGGATAGAAACAAAAGAAGAGATATGAAGTGAAGACCGAGATATTGAAATTTTAATTTCTCAAAGAAAGAATGTTTATGCAGGTGCAATTAATTGTCTTCGACTATCAATTCTGAGAAGTTTAATTAATACTTTAAGTTAAACTTTTTGACATTGATAATGAACTACTTTGACCTTTCTAAATCGTGTCCTAATCTTCTTCACAATAATCGAATGACAAAAGTCAAGACATTTATAATATACTAATCGTTTATTATTTGCGCAGAAACAGTTGTTTTACTGTGTCACAATTATCAACACAATGACATTATCAAGACATTTGGAACATTATCAACTAAGATCTTCTAGATTCACAAAAAGTTAAAACTTGGTAGAGAATATCAAGTAGAAGGAGCGACTGTTCATTGTCCCTCAGTAATTCGCTTCTATTGTTATTACCATTTGATTTGATCCACACTATGTTGGAGGATTCATAAGGCACCTCTTTCACGTGATCATTCAAATAAAAATATAATATAGGATGAGAATTATCTTAATAAAAATTAATTAAAATTTAAGTTGAACGTGAATCAGATGCTTTAATACCGTGATAAAAATGTATTTCATTTAAATACTTGGATTTATATAAATGTATAAAATCTAATCATTTATTTTAATCCTTTAATATGTGTTGATTACACATTTAAGGTTTAATTATAAATATTTGAGAGGTTGGTCTTAAACATGTTTTAAGTACACTGTTTAAAAAAATTGCCGTTTCAAAAAAATAAAATGACTCTTGAAAACCTTGGTAATCGACCTTGTTGTGGTGAGTACGCGGTTTTACTTGGTGCGGTTTTACTGAGTACATACCTAAAAATTCAGGCAGTGAATTCTAACGTCATTATTAAAAAAACGTGGAATAAATTGAATAATTATTACTATAAGTTAACCACTAGAATTTCAATACAAATGCAAATTTTATATTGTAAGAAGCAATCTGCCATCGAAGATGGAAAATCTCTTTTTCTTGCCATCTTTAGCCGACTGCAAGTTTTAACATGCATTGAACCTCTCAATCACTTTGGTCAAATGAAACTACCTCCATCAGCTGATGGCAATTCATGTTAATTTATTAACGACGGGGTATAAAAGATTATCGAAGTTATAAATTATAATGTTGGTGTTTTCAATATTATAAGTATACTTTTTTTATATTAAAAATACATATTACACAATATAGACGTTTAATTAATTACATGTATGTATAGATCGTTTTGAAATGAATTTTATCGTAGTTATTTTTTAAATTGAATAATTAAGCAATTAACTCTTGTTTTCTCCTTTGTATATTAATATTTTGTTTGATTATGTTTGAGTGGTAATTTATTTAAGATTTCCTCAGTAAGAGATTTGTCAAAAAAAGACATCATAAGAAGAATCAATTCATGCACTTGAGATTTGATGATGTGGTCGAATTTCAAGTACAAATTCAAAATCGGGAAAAATAAATATTACATGTAAAAGTTCGATATAGAGCTCCCTGTTCTATCAATCATTGAGTATTCATGACTTGTTCAAAAGCTATATATGATCGATCATATTAATTTGGTTTCATAAAGTTTCTAAAGTTTAAAAGTGAGATCGATGAGATGATTAATTAGTGCTCTCTAGCCACACGCTATATAAAGGCAATATCACAATGCTCACAAATTGCCAACCATTCCACTTATTGCTTCTAGTTTCTTATATTTATATTTATACGTGAAAAAAGTTCGAATGTTTTAACATAATAACGTATATAACCATTGCAATATTCAAAATTCTTAGGAATTTAAGAGTTTTACGTATTATCAAACCATCGTGAAACATAACAACGTTATGTAGTAAGAGAAAATTGGGAAGAATATATGAAATTGTATCTCTAGTTATACGCACTCATATGCATCGTGAGATCGATCTGGAGCATGAGCATCACAATTTTAAATGTAAACATAAACACTATAATTAACCATTTAAAGAGTTTAGACTCTTGATTAATGTCTTTGTCAACACCTGAATTAAATGTAGCACATATAGTAGTAGTGTATCTTTGAAACAATACAGGACCCACGATAAAGCAAAGATATGAATATATGATTGATATCTGGAATACAAAGGCATTAGAAATTGACATAGCAAAATACACCATCACATTCATGTTTGTCTCCTGATTGAACATCTTATTAGTGTCGTTTTCGGTTATGTAGAGCTTTAATTTCGCTCAAAATGCTTACTTGCACAAAAATCCAATTCACATTTAGATAAAACTTTCATGTTCTTGCCCATTAACACCACCATCATACAGTACTACTGCATATATAAACGTTCTCATGCCCAAATTCGTGATCATGAGCACATGCTTGTATTTGTATAGCAAAACTTAAAATTCTTTTTTGTTTGGTGAAACTTTTCTTTCTTAGTAGAGCCCATTATTTCAGATTGGATACGTTTCGACCTAAGTCGGGCTCACATATGTTTAAAGTACAATTGTAATTAAAAATGGTTCGACATGCTCCTATAAGATTATCGGGAGAATGATCCATCCCTTTTTTCTACAATCCATAATATTTGAATGTAAGAAAAGGAGAAATGCAATGATATTTAGTCTAAGGGGGCATATTTGACGTTGGAGGTAAAGGTATTGCACTCATTAGACACAATTTCACACAGACTCTACGTATGTGGTTCACATAACTACTGGTGAAGACGTAACTGGTCTAATCCAAACATTAAAAATCGTCCTAAAATTTTACATCACAAACAAACTATACAAAATTTACATTCATGGTTAAATTTCGGATCAACAAACATAAAATTCAAAATTCAAATTAATATAAACCATCATCAATAGATCACATATTCACAACTCACAAGTTGTGTGTGTACTTCTTGTGTTGGGGTCCTCAATAAAAGACCATTTCCTTCTAACTTGTTGAAAACTTTTTCACATCTCTTTCTAACACAAATTCATCCACTACATGTAATAGTGAACGTATTATAGTGCACCAAAACAAGTAATTTTCAACGCCCATCTAATAGTGCTCAAGTGATGAAGCTGGAGAGAGAGACTAAATCCACACCATTTGACTTGTTAATAATTAAAATGGCCTTTTAGTATCTCAATTATAACTGCGTAAAGGTTAAATTTCCTCTAGCTTTCATACTCCTTTCTTGGATGAGTGAATGAAATTCATTCTTCTTTTTAATTACTTTATACATAGCCATCTCTTTTATTAATTAATTTGTTCTTACTTGGACCCTACCAATTGGCTTTTGAACGAGTCTTTGGGATAGTCATTTCAGGTTTACAGCTCAATTCTATCAATTTTTCTTCTTCTCCAGGCATTTTCCTACCACTTTGCAAGTACAAAACTATTGAAATTACCAGGTTATGTTGCACAAAAATGAGTGGCATATTCGCCTCACTATTCATGATAAAAAATAGAGATTCTTCATAACTTAATGTTGTAAAAACTAGAAAAGTTGTTACCTGGATTGTAAAGTTATTTTCTATTCGGTATTCATCAGTTCTTCCTACAAAGAAGTGTGAATCGTATTCGATGAGAAAATTAATCTTCATTAATATATACTGGAAGTTACAAACTGAAGTGAATCCCCTTAAGAGGAGAAATTTTAACAGAATAAAAAGTCTATCTGGCCTTTTACAATATACAAGAGAACGTTAGTTAGGTTTTACAATTGGGATGTACAGCTTGTAATGCCCTTCAAATTATTATTTCTTTCAATTGAGTACCTGATGGTTGTATGTCTTGTACAATTAACTCCCTGATAAATGATAATTGCACTTCAGTCCAGATACAATGCTTGCAAATTTTTGTTAACTTGGTCCAATCCATCAACCTAAAAGTCCAGCCCATCTTAACTTGAATTTCTGGCTCCGTCTGTGAATAACAATGAACTGTAGGTTTATTGATAGCTGAATGAAGAAGATAGTCTTCACAAATGACAACAAGTATCATAATGTACAGAACTCTGTTTATATAGACATAGTAAAGCTAGAAGAAAACTAACTAACTAACTTAACTAACAAGATAGTTAATTCTGTTATGTAACTGCCTCATCTCCTACTTGATTTGCTGTTGTATCCTTGAGACCGTCCTCACTAGTTGTTTGGCTTGTTTGTTTCTGTGATGCATTTGGTGTTTGCGGTTTTGTTTTTGGATGAATGTGGGTTATAATTGGTTCGTATAGGCTAATGATTTTGCCCAAGAAAGTTATATCTGATCAGATGAACTGAAATTGATGATCATGTGCAATAAGAAAGTTCTGATAAGATGATCCTCATTGTTAATTAGCCCAAGAACTCATATATATTGCACTGATGTTGCAAAGGCAACACATGATGATAAAATCAAATACATTGACCATTCATCTTATTTCCTATATGGAAAGAAAGATAACAAATCCATATGGAAAAACAATACAGAATTCGAATAAAGCATAAGTGCGAAGAGAACGAGAATCATGCTGCAATAATATAGTCTAGTTGAGCTCAACAGTCCAGCCCATTTTATCTTCTGCAACTCCAGACTGGATGCTTGTTAGACCATAGTAGAGTTGTTGCGCCGCTTTACCGACTGTATAACCCCCATAAGTTACCCTGCAAAATGCATTATATATATGCAGTATTTATGCCGTCTGTTAGATAACTGACAGATCAAATTTCCAGAAGAATTATGAAACTAGGTGAAGGAAGTACTTTTTCTCAAGGTAGGTAATGCTTCCTACAGGTGAAAGCACAACAGCTGTTCCGGTGCAAAACACTTCTTCAGCATCAAGAAGTTCCTCAATTGTCACCTGTCGTTCCTCAGTCTGTATTTTTTCAGACACAAGTGAAAGTATTAAGGTGACTTTCAAAACAATCATTTCGTGGAATACATCATTTACTTGTAAAATATGCTGAAACATGTAGGTCCTCGTAAAAAGCAGAATGTATACCTGATATCCTAGGCTACGTGCAAGTTCAAGAATACTCTTTCGCGTGATGCCAGGTAGAATTGTTCCTTTTGTTGCAGGAGTGGAAATCATACCATTCTGTATAGTCATTAGAGTTGCACTTAAGATAATATTCTATGAATCTAAGAAGTTGAACTATGTAAGAAATTTATTAAATATCGTACCTTGACGACAAATATATTGCAGGCAGAGACCTCTTCTAAGTATCTTTTGTGAATACTATCCAGATACAAAACATCAGCATAGCCTTGTGCCTTTGCAGTTTTCTGTGCTCTTAAAACCTACAAGATTTGTTTCTGTAGGTTACTAACACGCATTATGTTATAAAAACTCCAAAAGATAGAGAAACAAAATATTATCAAGCTTATATGTTTGGATGTGAAAATTATGGTTTCAGGAAAGGTTTCTCATATACAAGCAGAACAGTGGTACTTTCTACAGGTCTTGATGCAATGATGATTAAGTTAAGCTGTACTGATTGTAAATACCAAGAAGCTAAAGATATGTATCCGTAAACGAAGAATAGGAAAGGGTACATATTCAGTAACAAGAAACTCACTGCTGCATAGTTTCCGACAACTTTCACTCCACCAGTACCACCGGGGGTGGCTCGATGTAATTTAGTCTCAACTTTCAAACTTATAGGTGCCAAACCATCCTGGTATAGATCGGAGAAGACAATCAAGTCTCAATTTACATATTAGAATTTGAACGAAAAAACAAGAAGATGTCATGGAACTAAAGACCTAATATTACCTTGTAATAGTTTGAGACTGGAGAAGCATAGACCAAAAAGGTGAACTCTGGAGCCGGTGCAAGACCTAGAACAGCTCCACTCCCCATAAGCAATGGCCTTATGTACAACGAACCCTTACCGTGTGGAGGAACCTGAAATTGCAACAACTTATTATAGATAGACAACTTGCGTAAAACCTGAGATAGAAAATAGATACATGAAAGAATTGAACTACTGTATTACCCATCTCTCATTAGCTAGAACAGTGGTTTTCACAGCCTCCACGAACTGTTCTGTTGTTGGTGATGGCATACACAAACGGTCAGCACCGATTCTCATCCGTTCTGCATTTTCCTCAGGGCGGAACAGCAATATGTTCCCGTCCTGTTTCCTATAAGCTTTCAATCCTTCAAACAATCCCTGAAATTATATTTCCAGCAAATTCCATACAATCAACATATGTACAAAAGCAACAATAGCTAAATGTTGGTTTGCAAATACTTCAGTTCAGATTATCAATAGTGCTAACTGCTAATGAAATAGGATTATAACCTTTGCAACCTTTGACAAAAGGGACATTTTGTTCCTAAATGTTCCACCGATAATAAAATACTGAAAAGCCCGAAAGACAAAATGAGAGCTGAACGGGGAAAACAACCTGGCCGTAGTTCAAAATTCCGGCAGAAGGGCTCATTTCAATGTTCCCAAATGGCTTCAATTGACAGTCAACAAAGTTCTCCCCATCGGTGCACTTGGCGGTGAACATATAATCAGTTTCTGTCAGCGCGAATTTCAAATTGTCCCAATCAATGCCAATCGGTTTCAATACTTCATGGCTGTGTCATATCCAAAATGTAAATTTTAACATCAATATTTCCAGTTGAACTCAGAGTAAACAGGGTTAAGCATAAAAAGATTAAGATCAATGATGGGTGTACCGTGCGAGAGAAGCCTCTGGAAGTGAAGCGGACTGTGATTTCATCTGCACCTGATACACATGAGAAATGAGCTTGACTTTGAGAAGGTTGACAGAGATGGTTATGGCGGGTAGAAAAGTATATTTGAAATTTAGGGGTTTCTGCTGAAATACTGAAATTATACAGGGGCTTAAATATAATTATCCTTAAATGATTAATTTCATACTCTGTACAAAAATTAAAAGATGAAAACTGAACAAAGAGAAAATTGTGGAGTTTGAGAATCCACTTCCGAATTATGGGGAATACAGAACAAACTTGAAATGTTTTCAAGCAAAACAATATACAAAGTGTCATATCTTCTACCAAATCTTCTTATGAAACTACCAGTCTACGATTTCTATATTAGTATGAATTAATCGACGACGATACTATCATTTAAAGAATGCGTGTTTATTTGAGAACCACTACAGCTCTCTATTAATCAATCTTAGCGGAGGCATAGTAAATTTCACACATTCATTCGACGATTCCTTAAAAGATGACATGCCTGAACACTCTAAATCAGAACCCCATCAATCTATTACTTGTACGGAACATTTCCAATCCTGTTTTGGTGTAAACAACACACAAAAATGATGTAAAATGAAAATGGAAAGAGTGAAGGAAACAAACCTCCATATCTTGGTTGGGCTGAGCTTGTTGTTCAGGCGAGTGATGTAGCAGGCAAGAATCTTTGGAGTGTCTGTTTGTTTAAAGCCCTGGTTATATGAGTGAGTTATAGTGCAGGTTAATATATATATATAGAGAGAGAGAGGTTTGGTGAGTTGTCACATACTTAATTGTACCTAAATTAAGCATCAGTTTTAAAGAATCCTAACCAATAAATTGGAACCGATTTTTGCTACAAACAAGGTATTGGACCAGAGAGAATTAAATGTGGTTAATGTGAATGATCAGAAAGTATATCATTAATTTTTAAGACCGTTTGTTAGATTCTGCAAAAAATAAACAATTCCTATCCTTTCTTTTTCTTTTTCTAAATAACATATATATATATATATATATATAGATACATAAAGAGTTACATCTTAAACGATACACATACGAGAACTACAACTAATGACTCGTGGAGTGGATCTTCCATCGTTTTGAGAACATTCCTAATCCTACCTATTTCGCCGAGCTCTACATGGTGTATTTTTCTATTTGATATTAAACTTGTAATATTAAATACTAGTAATCATGATTCATGAGCTTTGTTAAATAAAATATTTATTTTTAATTTCATAGAACAGTTGTTAAATAAAATATTTATTTTTAATTTCATGGAACAGGTCATGATCTGTTATTCTCCTCCAAACTATATATATAGTATATGAGAGATTTAAGGAAAAGGACTTGCTGGGAGCTGATTTAGGGGTTGTTAGAACTTAGAATAGGTTGATTAGGATTTTTAAAAGTTGTTAGACTTCAAGTCCTCAATTCACAATACTGATTCTCTACTGGTCTAGTCAAGCATAAATGCCTAATAATCACGATAATCACGAGTACTGGATCAATTAATGACAAGTTAATTAAGCCTTAGACTTCATTTTGTGTTAAGCAAATTATTATCTTCGGATATGAACATAAACTAAAAATAATTGAACTAAATTCAATTGAAAAAATGAATTGAAGAATTTGAATTGAATGAAATTGATAAGTTTTCAAATAAATAAAACATGGTATTGGTTATGTTATGGTGACAAATAACAGCTAGACAAATGGAACTGCGGAAAATAAAAGTGAAAACTTTGTGTAATCGTTAACTTGTTGAGTGAGGTTAATCCTGCATTCAAATTAATGATGTGTTGGTTCTTGTACTTTGGTATATTTTAAAGTCACATGATATCGTGACCTGCTATATTTCAATTGATTATATTAATGAAGTATCGGCCCAAACAAATTATTCTTGTTCTTTCTAAGAATATCAAACTAATGGGAATAATTTTTAACCTGGACTAAGGTGGTGCATGTTTTTCAGTAGTGGATTCACAAATGAAATTTAAAGTGTTCTAGTTCAAATTATTCCTTAGTACTGTAGATAAATAAAATAGTCTACTTGAATGTGGCGTTTAAAAATACGTGTAGAAGGCACATGAAATAAATTATCGAGACACTACCGATGAATAGCAAGAGAGAGTAGGAGCCGGATTAATTATTTCATCCTCCCAAGATTCGTATTTGAAGTTCGATAAACCACTAAAAAAATTATTTGAAAATTAAAGAAAAGTCTATATGATTAGAAAAAGTCCATGCACTATTTGGGAAATGCTATTTGAAGTTTAATATTCGTAAAGGAATGTCAAATTTCAAAAATCTTAATAAAAGGTTGAAGCAAAGTTTTGGCAATTTCAATTTTTAAGTTCAGACCACCTTTAATTCAAATTCAAGTGGAGAAGCCATTAGAGAAACGTTTTTAAATGACAAACTCTATGGAAAGAAAATTAAATATCATATTTGAAGATGATTTTATTAATGGAGTTCGTATGTATTCAAGAAGTTTGACATTGTTCATCACAAACACTGCCAAACTCATAATTGATTCGAGATTAATTGAAAAAGCCCTCAAATTAACATTTTCACAATATAGATTAAAGATCTCAAAATTTCAATTTCGTCGCTTTAGAAACCTAAAGTTAAAGAAATGAATAGATATTCCTTTGCTAAATAGCCCTTTAAAACCATAGAAACAATGCCAAGCTCAACGAATAGACCTATAATTTACAGTTTTTTATTCACGGAAGATTGCAATGATTTTTTAGTAAACTAATTAATTGTATTAAAGAATACAATTATCAATACCATTTTATAACTCCTTGTCTTATCTTAACCAAAACCACCTTATAACTTATTGTCTTGTGTTAATAAGCTTCAACCACCTTATAACTCCCTCTGAAGATTGCAATGATGATTGTACGTACGAATTCAATCAAATTTCATTTATATAATTTTGTTTGCTACCGCTAGTAATTTTGAAAATAGCAATGCCAAAACTATTGAGTAAACTTACAGTTCTTTTACTCATTGGCCATGTCAAAATTAATTATTAAGGGGCTGATTGGCATGACAATTGAATGGGGATTTTGGTGAAATTGTGTTTGGAATGAAATTGAAATGGGGATATTTGAAGTGTATTTTAGGCCAAATCACTGTTCATCGAGCCAAATTGGGGCATTTAAATGCCTGGCCATTCAGCCCCTTAAATGATATCAAAAAAGAAATTTGAAAATGACATAAAAATGCCCTCACGCAGGATCGAACTACGGACCTTCAGTTTACAAGACTGACGCTCTACCACTGAGCTATAAGGGCCTAGATGACTTCCTTTTTATTCAAAATCAATTAGTAATAGCAATAATGTTGAAGGACTTGTAGCTTAGGCGTCAGCATGTTAATCTAACTCTTTCAGCTGTCCATTGTATTATTCCGACTCTCTTGGTTCTATTGCTATACATATTTCTCTCTCGTATAAATATGTTCAATTGTGTGAGATTTTAGGTAGTTATTTGATTTATTGTTGTGTTACGGACAATTTAGATTTTTTTTTGGTCAATTTGTTGTAATTACATGCGTTTTCTATGTTTTCTTTACTTGGTTACTAATTACGTGTGCGTCGTTGCAATCTTTTTTGTTGAAATTTGGAGTTTTATTCTTAGTGTAATAATTTTGTAGCGTTTTAAAGTGAACACATTATAAAAACAGATCGAGTTGAAATTACGAAAATATGCCACATGAACCTTATATATGTCCTTATCCTCCTGGCATATATAGCTAGATATATATGGGAAGTCAAATATTCTTGAAAATACCCTATAAGATGACTTGCGATTGCCCAGATGAAAGAGTTTTGTTGTTCACTTAATCCTTAGGCTGCCTGATCCAAATTAACATGCACTCTGGAAACTGGAGCAATTGTATTATCAAATTACAAGATCTGTCGAAAGTACCACATCTGGGAAAATTCAAATAGAAATCGTATATTTGAAAGAAAACAGCAAAGGACCCAAAAACAAAAGGATCAATTCATCCATTTCTAGTGACACTTAAGCTCATAAGTCCAACCCAGTTTATCTTCTGCGACTCCCATCTGAATACTGGTCAGTGCAGAATAGAGCTGTTGTGTCACACCACCAACGCCACCACTTCCGTAACTTACCCTGCATAGCAAACATATGACCTGCATTACTAATTGAAGTCGTGGACCTCTAAAAGGAAAAGGAAAAATAGGTGCTACTAGACATTTGTTTCGCCTAGTTATCATCATGATTCACAGGTCTAGGATGAAAAGATAACCTTTTATCCAGATAGCTAATGCTACCTACTGGCGAAACCACAACTGCTGTTCCTGTACAAAAAACTTCATCCGCATCAAGCAGCTCTTCCACTGTCACCTGCTGTTCCTCAGCCTACATTTCACGGAGGCCACATTTAGTAATTTCACTTACGAAACATGTTTTACAAAATCAGGCTGTTAAAGACCTAAAGTGACTGTAATAATAGTGAGTTCTTGTGAAATGTAGTTATTATATTTAAGTTTTCTGAAGCAACGAATTTTCTTCTCAAACTTAAGTACCTGGAATCCTAGAGTTTGAGCAAGATGTAGTATGCTCTTTCGCGTAATGCCAGGCAGGATGGTTCCTTTTGTTGGAGGAGTAGAGATCACACCATTCTGCTTGTAAAATTATACTTGAGATTAAATTCTGCAGTTCTTACTTTTCAATAAGTTGACCGAGTGAAAAAAATGTAAGGAAATTCACTAGAAAACGTACCTTGATGATAAATATATTGCAAGCAGAAACTTCTTCCAAGTATTTTTTGTTAACACTATCCAAATACAGAACATCAGAAAAGCCCTGCTCTTTTGCTGTTTTCTGTGCTCTCAAAACCTACAAGGATTGTTTCGGAGCCCATAAGTACATGTTCACTTACAAAAGTCCCCAATGAAAACGAACATATCAGATGAGCTTATGCAGACACATAGAATGCAACATTGTATAGAAAAAGTTGAATGTCTTTGTAAGCAGTAGAATGTTTACGCACACACTTTTATTAGTACATTAATAAGTGATGTATGTATGAACTTACTGCTGCGTAGTTTCCAACAGTTTTCACTCCTCCAGTACCACCAGGAGTAGCTCGGTGTAATTCAGTCTCAACTTTAAGATTTATCGGTGCTAAACCATCCTGGTAATGGCACATTCAATGAACCGTGAGAATTTATCAATCTGATAGAAATCAGTAAAATTCAGCTTCGTTGTTGTTCTCAGTTTTGACATACGAAAGAAACAAGAAAGCTATTTCGCTCAACAGGAACAACCATTCAAGTCTTTCATGACAAATTGTATACAGTACTAAAATTACTGCCTTGAAAATATCAAGTTGTGAACCTTATTGTACCTTGAAATAGTTTCCAACAGGGGTTGCATAAACCAAAAAAGTAAACTCAGGAGCCGGTACAAGAGCTAGAGTTGCACCACTTCCCACAAGCAATGGTCTTATATACAATGAACCTTTGCCTGGTGGTGGAATCTGAAAATCACATCAATTTAACAATATCATCACAGAGCATCTTCATGAAAGAATGATATGATGTTGACAGAGTTCGAGCATATTTGATTACCCATCTCTGATTAGCGAAGACAGTGGCTTCAACAGCCACCAAGAACTGTTCCACAGTTGGTGATGGCATGCACATACGATCAGCACCGGCTCTAAGCCGTTCAGCATTTTCCTCAGGACGGAAGAGTAATATGTTACCGTCTTGTTTCCTATAAGCTTTTAATCCTTCAAACAGTCCCTTGTATTCAGAATTTAGAATTAATCAGAGCACTTGTGACATGGAGGTTCAAAACAAACTGAAGACCGGTTTTTGGTACTACCTGGCCATAGTTCAAAACGCCAGCACAAGGACTCAACTCAATGTTTCCGAACGGCTTAATTTCACCTCCAAAAAAGTTCTCTCCATCCGTACACTTAAGCGTGAACATATAATCAGTTGGCGTGAACCCGAACCCCAACTTGTCCCAGTCGAAGTTGGCTAATTCCGTTTCGTCACGACTGTAACATAGAAGTAAGATTACAAACTTATGCGAGATGGTCTATCGTGCTACGTATACTACCTAAAGCTGTATAAATCAAAATGTTGTACCACTGAATTCTCTTGATGGATCAGGATCACCTACACCATTTTATACCCTATTTCGACCCCATTAGTTTAAGCTATGTATAGGATTAACACAATGTATGATGGTGGTGATGTGATCTTGACACTACTCGTTAACTCAAAAAAAAAAAAAAAAAAAAAGCTTCAAATCAATGGTATGATAAATGTACGCACCTGGTATACGAAAGTTTGATAAAAGGTGGCTGCTCGGAGATCTGGTGAACATAAAGAGAAAAACGAATTACAAATTGAAAGAGGTAGAATTAACTAAAAGCAATTTGCAGAAAATTAACCAAAATCATGACCAACCTCCATTGCAGCTGCTGATTAACTGTGTATAGGGCTCTAGTATATTGTACAAGTATGTGATATCGATTGATCCCTTTATAGCTAGGTTAAAATCTGCGTAAGCATTCAAAGGAATCTTAGTATATATAGAATTATAATAGAAACACTAGACTAAATTGTGAAAACAAATAAACTCCTGATACTCGTAGATCTGCCTGCCTGTTTTTCCTTATAAGAATCTGAAGAGTAACACTAATTGGCTACGGAGTAATATTTGGAATCTGTATCGTCTTCGTATAGGAATGGAATCTACAAGTGTAGTGGTGTTTGAATTTAATTACCAACAAAGGAACTGCCATGTCCTGAATTAAATTTTGCAACACTATTCACATTTATATTACTCCACTCTGTTTGAATAGAAACTGTCTACACATTGTGACCAGGCAAAACTGCCATATACCAGGCAATTCACTCTTTCTGAAGGACTCTGAGGTAAAATTTATTGGTTTCGAGGCTGAAATTGAATCACCATCCGATTTGTCTGAGTCAAACCAGTCAAAAAAAGATCTTACCCTCACCTTTATTAGGTTACATGTACTTCTGGTTTTGGATCGAGTAAAGTGAGTAAACTCGAGTTAGGACGAATTTCACACTCAACACATGTAGTAAATATTAAACGGATTATTGAGTTGCCTAAGCTTCGAGTTTGACAATATATTTGATAAAAATACTCTTATCATCTCAATGTTTAATCAGCTCTTCATTAAAATCGGCTTCACTTCCAAATCTCTTCTCATCGAATTTTAATGTTAAGGATTATTATCGTTGCAAGACTTAATCCAATACCTTACGGGACGAGATAGCGCTACTCAATACTCTTATGTGGAGTTTTAGAAGTTAAGGGGTGAATGTGAACAATTATATAGTAGAACTTATTAGGGAGGGGTTTATGCGTAATTTCTTAGAATCGATCCCGGTAGTTTTTTGGGGCCCAAATTGAATAGCATAAACCCTAAACCTCAGCTTGAATTCCGGTAACAGTACCGCCAATTTAACTGCATTTTTTGCTTTTCCGATCAATTTAGACATTGCTGCCTGTTTAAGTTCGTCATGATCCTCTTCCATACCCGCAAAGCTCTGATTCATTTCACTAGAAATTCTAGTCTTGTTCATAGATTCAGTACATGTAAACAAAAGCACCAATCTGAAGAAATTCTCTGCCCATTCCAAATCCAATTCAAAGATCTCCTTCTACTTTCGTCCGACCAACGACCAGCTTCACGAGAGGAGCTCCAACGTCTAGGCTTCATTTCAGAAAAGCTACTCCAAAACCTCGGGCCCATCGGGCCGGGCCTTATAGACATTTCCGGGTTCCCCTTAGCCCGACTTCTCAGCCAAAAGCTCCTACCTTTGGCCCGGAAACTTGCTCTTCACAGCAATGAAGACCGGAAAAGGATTCTCAAGGTTAGTTGTATTGTTTTTTTATACAACAAAAATGAAGCTTTACTGTATATTTTTTTGAAACAGGTATTGGTTGGAGGTGAATCGTCTGAGATGCACTTCGTTGTCAAGCTTAATTGTATATTATATGTGAATGGGTCTAATTTTAGTTTTAAATTTGTTTTGGCCAAGGAAATAGGAGCATAATTTGGGAAGTGACGTTCCACTAAAGAATCTGGATAGAATAGTCTCCTCATTCGCTATGCAAATGAAGTATGGTCATGAAAATATTAATTTTGAAGTCGATGCAAAAGCTCATGATGAATCAGAGTTTAAGGAATTGGGTTTTTCATTTCATGGATTGGGTTTTTGCATGATGGAATTGGGGCTTTCTCTTGCGCGTGTTTGTGATAAGTTAATTGCTGGTTGTGAGCTGGAACAGAGTTTATTGCAAGGTGGTACGGCCAAAGGCAGGTTAATACATTATCATTCGGTTTCTGATAATGTTTTTCTGGGTAGAGAAGCATCGAAGAGAAAAGGTTCAGGCAATGGAGGTCAAGATAATTTGAAGAAAGATATTGATTTGGGTGATGGTGGTAAATCGAATTTGTGGCAGCAGTGGCATTATGATTATGGGATATTTACGTTTCTGACAGCTCCGATGTTTTTGTTGTCGAGTGGAAATGATGGGCAAGAATGTGAGTCACCAAGTGGCCACTCTTATTTGCAAGTGTTTCATCCAGAGATGAATCGTGTACTATACGTGAAAGTGCCTAAAGGGAGTTGTATTGTTCAAGTGGGAGAAGCTGCAGATGTTTTGTCCAATGGGAAGCTTCGAGCAACTCTTCATTCTGTTACGAGACCAGCTGAGGCTGATAATTTGAGCAGGGAGAATTTTGTCATCTTTTTGCAGCCTGCATGGACCAAGACGTTGTCACTTTCTGATTATTCCAAGGAGCGATTAACTTCCAGTTCTGATTTTTGCACTGAGAGGGTGTATAACGAGGAGGAAGCAAATGGACTGACACGGAACCTTCACAATATTGTCCCTCCACTATCCAAAAGGTTGCGAGATGGCATGACATTTGCTGAATTTTCGAAAGAAACTACAAAGCAGTATTATGGTGGTCAAGGTCTGCAATCACTCAGAAGTTTCTGTATTAAGGGCGGAGACTAGACTAATTTGTTGTATTTAGCAGTTTCTGTGGGATTACTTGCCCATTTAGTTGTAGCCATTGCAATTTGTTTTGAAATAGGTTCACTGATTATCATTGACATCAATCTCTTCAACCTTGAACATATAATGAGAAAAATAAAATACAGACTCAAGGAGCTAAGAAAGCAATTTGCAGAAAGTAACTAAAACCATCACCAACCGCCATTAATGGCTGCTTGTTAAGTTGTTTACAAGAAGAGGAGAATGATGATTCTATTTATTGATGGAATCTGTATCCCACGAGTGTTTGAATTGAATTTCGGAAGAAAAACTCAGTTTTATGTATCATCCGTACCATTGCCATCACAATCTTTCCATTTTGCCAGATCATACCCGATGTACTCGTATACAGACTGGCTCCGGCTCTACCTTGAAAAACTGCAGAGACCAGAGTTCAGAGTCATTTGGACCGGTATTGTACATGTGTCTTGGTCCGGTTCAGAATAATGTTCTAAATCAAATCATGGGATCATAAAATTATTTTAATTTATCACCCTCGTACATTTAACTCGATGAACATTGATTTGACCTAAAATACACTTCAAATACCCCTATTTCAGATTCATTCCAAACACAATTTCACCAAAATCCATCCAAATATACATTCAAATTCTATACCAACCCCTAAATTGTTAAATACAAAACGTTACTTCAGATTTCTAGTTTACTTGCTAAAATTTGCACATATATAGAAATTTGCACTTCCAGATGCTCAAATCGGTTATACAGACCTTGTCACTCAAAATCCAAACACTTCTACTACAAGAAAGGTCAATTCAGAAACCCAAAATCTTGGCAAACTATATCCAAGAAATGTAAGCATACCCAAATCCATCCTGTCATCGTTATTATCAAAACGCACACCAACCAGCACAAACAGAGTGCTCATATTGTAAGTCTCATTATAAGATACTATTAACACAATCTATTCTTGCAAGAGTAGATCGCCACACCACAAAGAGTAAACTTGATGACTTGAACACAAGTAGATATCTGCCTCGGTTAATGTACATGATTGGAGAGAAAGTCAGTGTCTATGACCTATGAGCACAATTGGTCACCATATCCAACATTTCTGCCTATTACCTGAAAGGGAGTGTAGATCAATGAGTATATAACGACATAAATATGATGAAGACAGAGGAAAGAGGACCGAAAAGAAAGGGAATGTTACCTATTCCTATTCCTAGTCACTAAGATACCAAGCTAAAAATAAATGTGTTTGCTTGGTCATTTAAGACTTCCCATTTTCTTCCAGCACTATGCCACCATTGTTCTCCACTTTATCAGCATTCTGCTCAAATGTTACTACTTCCTGCACAAGATTCAAAAGCACAATGAAACTGTAAGTGCCAAAATAATCAATCACATTGCCCAGTTTCCATACAGAGAACATACTCTTGAACTTCATGGGGGTAATATTTATTCATTTCCTTGTACTTAATTGCCAATATCTATTGTTAAATTTTGATTTTGTCGATCATGACTCATGAGTACGCAAGAAACTAGAACTCACTGGTCGGAGACAATCAATTAGAAAATGTGAAAATGAGATTTTGAAGTTCCATGTGTTCTTAATAGCCCTGGACTGCTGGGCCATTACATATATTAACTCCAAAACTAAGTGGCTGAAGAACTGGAACTTGTTAGATTGTTTTAACTTTCAAAGAAATACGAGTTCAAGTAGATAAAACTATGCAAAATAAACTTCAGAAATTAAAAAAGTAAATATGTAGTCACAACTCACAAAAAGGCATAATAAACATCATTCAGCTAAATAAGGTCCAACAAGACAACATGGTCATATAAAGGGAACACCAGGAGGCATGATAATATGTTCACTAGTTTCACAAGAAAAGTACCTCAATTTCCCCAGTCACTCTTTCAAAATCAACAGTTGTTACTTCCTGAACAGTGATTATTTTGTCTATATATACGGTAGTCTCCGTACCAATTGAAGTGTCATTAGACGTCAGAATTGCATCATTGGAAGTGTTCTTATGTGAAGAACTGCAAAAAAGAAAACAAATTAACTTGAGAAAAAAAGGTATACAAGAGAATCATATTTAGTGCATAAATCATCTTCAAAAAACTTAGTTCCTGCAAAAGGGGTACCTTGGGGAGGCATCTTCCGATGTATCTTCAGCTTTATGTGCTGCCCCACCATTTTCTATCCTCCTCTTCTTGTCACTGTGTCTTTGATCAAGCAGTGTATCAGCACAGCGCTTGAGCCACGAAAAAGGAGCAGAAAGGGGAGAGGAAGACTTGTCAGACTCTTTCGTAGGTGGTGTACGATGACCAGACCCATTGATCCTGTTTCGACTTTTACCCAATACAATCTCATTTTGTGGTTTCAAGGATCTTTTGGCATAAGATTTCTGTTTGCAAGACTCCAAGTTCTCCTGGTGCATCTTGAGAACCGCAATAGAATCCAATTTATCTTTCACGCCCTCCAAATTCTTCAGGTTTTCAATCTGAGAAAGAATCTCATGTCGGTCAGCTCGAAGTGATTCCCTTTGTTTTTCCAATCTGTCTCTCTGCGCCTCGAGCTGTTCTATTGAAGTGTTCAATTCAGCCCATTCCTTTGCCCTCTTTTCACGATCCAAATTAATTTCTCTTCTTTCAGCATCAAGTCTCTTCATCTCAGAGTTCACATGTTCCAGTTCCTTCCCTACGTTTTCTTTAAGGGAAGCAATATTTTGAAGTTCCTTCTTTTTTTCTTCTTCGAATTCTCTCTCTTTCTCTCTGAGGTAGCTCTCAATTTCTTCCCGTCTCCTCTCAATACAGTTCTCCAGCTCTTTCTTCTGCAAGTCAATATCAAGTAAAAAATCTGCACGTTCCTTGTGAATTTTGTTAAACCACTCGGTACGTTCGCGCTCAAGTTCACTCATGAATGCTTCTCTGTCATGGGAAAGAGACTCAAGATTATTTTTATATTCAACTCTCATTGCATCCTTCTCAGCCTTCAAGCTCTCACGTTCATCCTTCAGGTACTTAGAGATGTTTGAACTCTCCTGAGCAATACGTTCTGCTTCTTTTTCAAGTTCCACTCTTTTCTCATCAATTAACTCCCACTCAGCTTCAAATTTTGCCTTTTCTGACTTCAAGTGGTCGGCCTCAGCCTCAAGTTCCTTTTTTTGTGCAGTGATTGAATCAATCTCTTCTTTAAGCCTCAACTCAAGAGCAAGTAATTCGTTTGTTTCACTCTCCATGGCCTCTGCTTTCTCTTCGGCATCATTTATATGTTTTTTCTTCCCTTCCAGAAGATTAGAGGACTTCTCAATGTCCAATTTCATTAGACTGATCTCGTCCCTCTCTTGTTTAAGAAACTTTGTCTTTGATTCCAGTTCCTCTAGGGCAATTAAAAGATCTGCTTCCTTTTTCCCAACAATCATAGACCTCTCTTCCAATTCTTTTACACTTTCAAGAAGACGCTTGGATTTAACATCCAATTCTTGCTCTCTTTCTGAAACATAGTCCTCCCGCTGCTTGATATCTAATTCATTCAACTCCCAAGCCCGCCTTTTAGCATCAATTTCTTTGTCTACCAATTTACGTTTCATTTCCAGTTCTGCCTCCAGAGCAGAGCTTTTCAATGACAAACTTGCTTCGCGTATAGACATTATTTGTTGCACATTATCCTGCAATTGAAGAAAAGGGGCAAATTGTGATGAAGATCGCTCAATACCAATTCAACTACAAAGGTTTCATGGTAGATATATTTCGGAGCTAAATAAATTTGAACAATACCCTCCGAGTGTACCCCGAAAATAACAGAAGCCACTGACAGCTTTAACAAAAACTATTGAAGGTAACATGCAAATTATTAGCATTGCATACAAAAAGTAACACATGCTCCACCAATTCATCACAAACAATTCAATTAAGTTGCCTAGTTTTATGAGTTTGAAGAAGTAACATATAGTTAAACTAGGTAACTTTGGCAAAAAGTCAGATTTAATTCATGAAAAGGATTACCACAGGTGAAATAGTGAAGTTGTTTTGAGAAATGCAGATAGTATACTGAGATGATCTCATTTCTTCAATATGCATCTGAACATTCAGTGCTTTCATTTCAGATTTAACAATTAAGTCAGCTAAATAACATTCTTACTCGCCATATCTAGATTCCAAACTACTAGACTTACAGATTCTTTACTCGCGTGTTTGGCTTGAGATAGTACTATCTCTTCCTCTTTCTTGAGAAGACCCTCTTCCTTTTTAACGATATCCTATTCACACAGAAAAAAGGTAAATATAATAACGATGCCACATAATAACATATGCACACAAAAAAATGAAGGGGGGAAAGGTGATTATTGTTGACCTCCTCTCTTGCTGACAAAGAGCTTGCTTTTAGCTCAAGAGCTTGTTTTTCTTCATATAGAGCTCTACGTTCTTTCTCCAGATTAAACTTCAAATCCATCAAGCCCTTCTCAACTCTCTCCAATTCTTTAGATTTAGTGGAAATATATTCTTCTCTCTGATTTTGCAAGGATTGCCCATCAAGAAATCTTTCTTCTCTCTGCTGCAGAGCTTTTTGCCTTTCAGTTAAGGACTGCCTCTCAAGCCGGATCTCTTCCTCTCTAGCATCAAGTCTATGATAGCATTATCAAGAGCATATATCATAGTGTCAGTCACTTCATATAAGTAGCATGGAGATTGAAAACAAAATAGAATGACAAGATATAACAATGAAACAACTTTGTGAGGTAAGACAAAGCTATGCATTAAGTAGATCCAGATGGCAACTTCTTTCAACTGAGAAGTAAATAAGGTATATGAATGTTCTGATAAACAAAAAACAGACAACGGAAAAGTGATAAAACACCAAAAGGAAGCAATGACTCTGGATGCAGAAAGTAAGAAAGGAAAAACAGCAATATAGCTTGGTGTAGAGTACCAGAGACAGAAAATTGAAGATGGAATCAATCAAAGTCTTACTCAGTCTTTGAAGAGAGTATCCGCCTTCTTAAATCATCTTCACGTTCTTCAACTTCGTGCAACTTTCTTTCAGCCGTTTTATGGAAGCGAGTTGCCTCAGCTTCCAAAGATTCTGCTGCACGCAATTTGTTATCAGCTTCAGTCAACTTCACCTGCGCATCTTCCACCATACTGCGCCCCTCAGCTAACTTAGTGTCCGCTGCAACTTTAAGTTCTGCATATTCAGCACGCATCTCGTGTAACGACTTCTCAATCTACAGAAAACAAAACACGAAATCACATGAACATCACACAACACAAAACAATCTATTGAGGGGCATTGTTGGTGTCTTATGTCCTCATCCTGCAACTTATTCTCTTTGAGTAAATAAAGTTGAGAAAACACAATCGAAAAGGTAATTACATTCTTCACGCATTCTTTCTCAATGCCAAGTGCCTTCTTCAGACGTTCTTCTTGTTTTCTCGCCTCAGCCAACTCCGAGGCATGAGAAGCCTTCTCGCGCTTAAAATTCAATTCAGCTGCATCCACTGCAGATTTAGCCTCTTCATTTTTTGAGAGCCATTCCTTTCTTTCTAAGATGAGAAGACCCATTTGATATTGGTGGTCATACATCTGATTCAGGCAACAACAAAGGGTTAACTTGACATAACGTTTAAAACATTTAGCACCTCAATCAGAAAACTTCAATGTAAGAATGATTTCAAAACTCAGGGAAAACTAACCAAAACATCCAGCAATGTCCCCTTTTTCCAATTAGTCATACATGAAACTAAAATTGAGCTTTGACAGTCCTTCAAACAATTGCCCTCTTCTCGTTGTAAATTTTGCATTTTCATTTGAAAAACACCAATATGTTATGAGAAATTGAAACTTCACATACTTTGATCCACGAATTTTAAAAAATCTCGAATTCATGGAGCAATAAATTCAATAACTCGGCACAGTAAAAAAACCAAGGCATTCATGGTAACACACTAACTAAGATACTTCCCCAAACCAAAATCCAACAAAAACCACCAAATCAAATCACAACATTCTCAAACGGGTCCAAAACAAAATCAAGAAAAACCAAAGTCAATCAATAATCAAGAATAGCAAGTCACAATAACAACAGAGTAAAAAGAATGAAAGAAAATCACCTCAGCTTCGAGTTTAGCAATATAAGCGATGAGAGCAGCCTTATCTCGTCGTTTAATCGACTGTTCATCAAACCCAGCTTCCTTAAGCCGCTTCCAAATGGCCTCATCGCTTAAAGGGGTTTTGAAAACCCTAGCTGAGACTGAACTCGGCGAAACCGGGATTCTCGCCGCAGTCCTCGGCGTCACGGCCAACTGCTCCGTCATGGTTGAATTCAGACCGGTAATGCTCGATGAACTGATGAATTTTGGAGATGATTTGTACTAGTTCGATTCTGTTCTTGGCGCACTTTAAGAAGAAGAAAGGTGTGGACTCTCACCACTACAGCACACTTTCTCTTTCTAAACTTTGATTTATTTTGCTTTTGAACGGTGTCGTTTTGGTGAATTTAAAATTTGAAAAAAGAATGTGAATGGAAATTATATTTGTGTACAGTCTGTAGAAAGGAGAGTATTTGCTGTATCAATTCAATATACTTTTTTGATTCTTTTGACTAGTAACTCCTCAGTAACATCCAAAACTTTTTGATATTATTTTTAACGTAGTTAATTATTTTTATTATAATATAAATATTAAATTAGTTAGTAGAGATTTATTAGTATATATAGTTTTTAAGTATAATATAAATATTAAATTAATGAATAAAAATATTTTTATTATTGTTTGTATGTATATAATTTGATGGTACGTTCATAAAATAAATACATATCTTATCTTATAAGTGGACACAGAGAGTAGAGAGTAGTAAGTAATTTGATTTTTATTACATACTCCAGTCAATTCAATTTCCTGAATATAGTTCATCAATATTTCTTGTTGGGTTTCTAGATTAACCTTCTTACCCTTTCCTCGTAATTAGCCGCAAGAATGACTTGAGAAATACGATGAAAATTTCTAAAAATTGTACACTAAGCTATAACATTATAGATGTGAGTATTTTTGAATAATTTAAATATTGTATGATATATAAATTACACGATCGTATTACTTTGTAAAATACAAAATCAACAATCACAAAGAGAGAAGTAAATTTGTATATCTTTTTCATAATGGTTCTCTTAGGTGCAAGAATATTTAAAATAATGTTTTATATGATTTACTTTCAAACCTAAAGGTCAATATAAATAGTTTGTAAAATTATGTTTGAATTATATTATATTCTTTTTAGTTTAAAATCACTTCAGTTTAATTTAATTTAAATTAGTTCTATTTAGTTTAGTTCCATTTAATTTAATACAGTTTAGGAAATTTTAGTGAAATAGAAGAGAGCTTAGTTAATTACATGTCTCTATTGATGCCTTTAATTGTGCAATTATTCCCCTGTTATTGAACTTTGCTTATTTAGAAGAAAAGACAAGACGTTTAAATTGTTGTCCTCTGATCTCTATTGGTTGCCAGATCTTGTTGTGGTTTGTGCATTTTTTTTTCCAGTATTTCAGTGCTGTCGCAGGTACGATTTGTACGAAAAAATTCAAATTTTTATATAAAAAATATAATTTGAATTGAGTTTTTCAAATTCGATTGTATTAAAAACAGTAAATAATGAATTTGTTTACCATTACATTTTCTACTAATCTTTCAGTTTCATGATCTTTTTTAAGCTAACTGGAAAAGTTAGCTGGTTTGAGAAACAAATCAAATTAGTTTGTTGAAAAAAAAGATATCTAACCAGCTACCAGTTAATAGTTAATTATTCTAAACGGGTACAATATGTCCCTTACTCCTTCAAATACTCTGGCCATTATTATAGCCTTCGATTTTCCTTGTTAATCCACGAAAACAGTCTCCTTCACACAAATTAAACAAAGAGTCCTCATCACGGACACGGGAGTCTGGGTGGTTAAGCCTAATAAAGTTGAAGGAACCAAATTCATCTCAGTTTTGCAACAGGTTGCTTTTAAGTAATCTTCAAACATGCAACTTGTGATAAGTAAATGGCCTTGAGCCCTTGAGAAAACTGTGGACCAGTTATATTATTTTGAGTTATTAGTAGAACTGTTGTGGAAAGTTCGGTAGCGCTGTACAAGTAGAAACACAAACAATACATGATTCTGGTATTAGAGACCATTACATGTCAAAAACTGCCTTCTTTTTATTGTAGTACTCGTCCAACCAGCCTCGGATCAATCTGACTTCAGCTGCTCTTTGCTCCAACAGCCAATCAGGATCATTGGGAGTAGCCGGGCGCAAATCCAAGTGATGAGCCCCTAATTTGAAGTTAAGAGTCAGTCATGTTGCACCTGAATTTACATTTCTTCTACAGCTAATAACAAAGAGCGGCTTTCATTTTAACACCTTGAATACTAAGAGAAGCTGAGAGTGGCAAGGCAACTACAACGCCTATAGCGACATTATAAAGCAGCCAAAGCAGTGTTAACCAGAATATAAGCATCGTGTTTAAAGAGGGTATCAGATAATCTGCCAGGTCATAGTAGCTACATTCTGAGAATGCATATACAACAACAGAAAGTTTACCTGGCACATCTACATTATAAAACGGGAAAGGAATGAAGCATCTTGATAAACTATGGACTCTGTACTTCGCAAATTTTAATCTGTTTCTACATATTGTCATACCAAGACTTGGTCCGATTGCAGGTATTGTTAAAAGGCATGCATATTATTATCCTTGATAATTGGTCTCGACATAAATATATACCTTTTTCTGTCACAAGAGCCACAATAGTTTCGGATATATCCTCCAGAACACTGCAATCAGAGAAATAAGTTTCTCAAATGCTCAAATGGTTAAGCAATGGATGTTAAAGCAAATCTATTTAAATAGAAGGTTTTGGGGGCAACCTGCCACCACTCCAAGGATCCAACAGCCCGTTCGAGAATATGATGTTACTTCCGAAATTTTTTAATGCGTCCTTAAAATCCTTCAAAGTGGAACAAACAAGAAGAGGATAAAGGTGATTTTACAGTTATACTTCTACAAAAAAAACTGCAATGCGAAAGAAGAAGTTTCATACATGTCCACCAAATTCTGTAGTTATCCAGGTAGGCCGTGGCTTGACGTTGTAGTTCTTCAGGCATGAAACTTCATCATCGGTGGCATTATAACCATATGGTGGGAACATGCTGTTATTCCCGCTAGTAGCTGGCATGACCATCTCCGTGCATGCCTGATGATCCCAGGAAACAAGGTGCTTAATCCCATTATATGTCATTTATGTAAATGTTGTAAGGATGTGAAGAACGAAAAGGCAAAAGGGGTCAAAGTGTCAAACAGTCCGAACATACCTGCCAGTTCCACCCGTTCATACCATGAGGATCGTCATCCAGATCAAAGCAATCAACTGTTTCAGTATAATTGTAATACACACTAACTCCATTAAATACCATCTGTAAGATACTAGACCCCTCGGGTGAATTGTCAATCTTTCGGCATACCTGAGATTGAAAATTATACTGTTATCGATAATCACACAAGAGCAATATAACAAGCATACTCGATTTGAATCTGCATGACTCCATATACCATGTGTATAATATAAAATCACATAGTGTGTGTATTTCCCAAAGGTCGTCTTGCAAAAATTACTTGCAACAGTTGCATATAAGTGAAAACTGGAGTCCACATGAAAGGAGCATCTTAAAAACCATAAAATGAGAGAGCGCTTCAAACTCATGCCTCTTTAATTGGATTTCCAGGCATTGGCATTAGGAAGTCAGCAGGATAAGGGTAATCTCCCATAGCCAAATAACTATAAGCAGAAGACAGCCAATCTGAGAGATCATCGGCGCTCTCCAGCTTCCTGCATAAAATTGTCACATGCATACAACATCAGGTGCACAATAATTTCCAGTAAGGGATGCATAAATACTGGCACAAGAACCGTCTTACTTGCAAATGCGGAAAGTATCAGTTAGGCTCTGAAGTCCATTATTTTTCTGTCCCTCAGATTCAATTACATCCCAAGAATCCTTTATGGTATTAAAGCAACTAACACTTTCACGCTGCCAACGAATCAATAAACAAGTGTCACAATCCAGAAGATATACAAGTACTACACATGAACAATCATTTCACACTTATTATACATACTTTAAAATCATTAGAGACAATGTCATAAAATGTATCTGAAGGCACAACATCCTCAAATTGAAGAAGAGGTGCCGAAGAAGCAAGGGCCCCTATAGCAATATGGGGATACTTCAGCCTCATCCATGCAGCCAACACTGTTGCACATACATCAATCAGCTAGAAACTTTCAATGCAAATAAAACTAACTAATGAACGAGTAAAATTGCATAAATTAACATCTAATGTAACAAAATTTACTTCATCTATATTGATCCACCAAATAAAAATCTAGCATATATTGATATATACATCGATAGACCAAATAAATCTAGTCTCTAGAAGCTAAAAACATGAATCGCGTAAATTAAGACATCAGAACACGAAAACTTCTTACTTCCTCCATATGATCCACCAAACAACACCACAGGACAACCCTGAGCCGATAAATTCTTCTTTAGCTCCGTAATCAACACTGCATAATCAGCCAGTGCTTGCTCGGCTGTTAAATGCGCCAATGTGCTAGCATTCCTATATGCTTCCTCTTGACTCCCATACGGCATCGACTCTCCATAATATCTATGCTGCCAAGTGCCAACCAAACAAAACACTTCACGCCCACAAACACAATACTGTAAAAGGCCACTCAACATTCTAATCACAAATCAGTGTAATTCACTTACTAAATTGAGCCTAAAAAGCAATAAATTCATGAAAACGAAACTGAATTACTTCAGGAAAAATGATCATGGCTCGAAAGAGAGGGGCGATTTCCCAAACAAAACCGGTATTAGCAGCGAACCACTCAATGTTTCCTTCGTTGCCGCAATACAGGAAGATAGGGCCCATTTGTTGAGGGCCGGACCAGTGGTCCGTGTTTATGAGGTAACGGTGGCGGAAAGTTGGGAGGTTGGAGAAGCTGAAGTGGTCGAGGGTTTGGTCGAAGTACCTGGTTTCGTAGTGGTAGGTTGGAGCTCTGATTTTGGAGGTGGAAGAGAACTTTCCGAGGAAGCGAGGGAGATGTTTGGAATCGATAGGTGGTGAGGAGAGGAGTAGGATGAAGCAAGTTATTATGAGAGAGAGTTTGAGAATTGAAGGATCCGCCATTGTTGGAGCTTCGAATCAGTGAAGTGAGCTACGACTTTTGAGTGTTTTTATGACTAGAAGCGCAGTTTCTAAGATGAAAGAAAAGGAGATCATCAAGCGCTATATATATAAAATGAAATTGGTGTGCATTCTCATCAACAAAGATCATGCTATATAGTTAAAATTTTATGTGGCATGATTCATTAAATTTTGTTTAGTAATTTCATAAATAAAAATAAATTATAAAGAAAATATTAATTTAAAAGTAACTATTGAATTTTAGTATATTATAATTTTTATTAAATTGTATATAACTTTATATGTAAACTCCGAAAAATATTTTGAATATATATTTAGATTCATCTTGACAAGACGAATTCATAGACACCAATCTTATATAGATAATGTTAACTAAATAAATTATTTACATATTAAAATAAAAAAGTTATAAATTTAAAGATGTGTTTTGATTTATTAAGAGGACATGAATCCATACATGTCAATTATTTATTAAAATAAGATATAAATTTAAATAAGTATTTAATTGTGTAAATTTATATTTTGTCTCACTATTTAATTTTAGTATTTTGACCGCATAGTATATATATAAATTTTATTGAGCCTCATATAAATTTATCTATGTAACTAAAAAATATTTTAATTAAATAAATTATTAAATCAAAAAATATATATAAATGTATTTAAAAAAATATTTTTTAGAACCACAAATATATTTCATTACTCCAAAAATAAGTTATTACAACAGTCAACCGAAGTCTGCACTATTCATATTACCAAATCCAAAACACAACCTATGCAAACTTGGACATTGTTCTTTTCAACTTAAAATCACTTCAGTTCAATTTAGTTTCATTCAGTGCAATTTAGCTCAACTCTGCTTAGTTATAATTTATACATTACTTCAGTTCAGTTTAGTTTAATTCAGTTTCATCCAGTTCAATTCCAATCGGTTAACCGAAAGCAATTTATCAACATGAGATTTAAATCAAGGATATAAGACCTCCTCGAATTAAACAAAGTATAATCACACTTTTAATTTTAGCTAAATCAAATAGACTTATACTGAAAAAGTGAAAGATTCCAACCAGATATAAGCAAACTCATCCACCCCCGCTTCGAACATATGTGAACACCACCCTTTAACACTGGCCTTACTGATCAGCCACATAGACAAAATTTGGTGTGGAAGGTGCCTTTGAATTTCATGGAGTTTCGTTGATAACATTAGTTTTAAAAAAGAAAACATTATAGATTGAACGATAATGTAGACTTATTTACCCATATTTTTTGTGGTCAATATGGCCCAATTCTCTAGAATGTCATATTTCAAAAATATAATGTACAATACATGTTAAAAAAGAGCTCAACTTATGATAATTTTGAAAAAAAAAAATTATGACTCTATTTTACATACATAAATGATTGCATAAAAATCAATAAGAAAAATGATAACATATTTCACAAACGCAATATTATTATGAAATATATTTTAAATTTTGAAAATAGAAAATTAAATTTTAAGTTGCAAATTCATGTACGATCTCTCTGAATTCTGATACAGTGTTGTTTATCTATGTCTCATCTGTCTGATGAGATGTTGAGGTAGACAAGTGTTTGTGGTTCAACGTCATTTAATTCAAAATAATGATTGAGGTACCATTTGATGATAAGGTGCCGAGAAATAAAGGAAAAACAGTACTATAAATCGAGTCACTGTCAGTTTAGATAAGCAAGATTTGTATTGTTCGATCAATTTCTACCTGATTAAGCAAATGTACAATTAGGAATGCCGACTCAAACACTGGTCAAACAAATTTATAAAGTTTGACTGATCAAAGTCTATTAAATATATTTTATAGTGAAATATCTACGACCTAAAAGTAAAGATTTGATATTAATATATATAAAAATAAATATGGTACGGCTAATGATGACGTATATATTTTTCAAGGTTATGATCCAACCAACCTGTTAAGGTCTCGACGAGTTGATATAGGATAAACTTTATATCGGTTCATGCACCTGTACGGTCGTACCATACCCGTTAAGTAGTAAATGATACTATTTTTAATAAATGTATCCCTCAAACCCCAAAACAAAACTGTATAAATTAATTTACATGGCACAAGCATGAGAGAAATATTAAAAAATACAAAATATCATCCAAATTTAAGTCAAAGTTATCATAAGAATAAATTTTAGTATACATCTTCAACAAAATTAAATTAAATTGATGTTGATAGAGTAGATTATATACTAACTATGTATTAGGACCATCTTCAATAGTCACACCCACTAAAATCAACATATCTCTTCCACATCAATATTTCACTCACCTTACAATCTCAACAATATTCACACTCTATTCAACTTTTCTTCTTTCATTTCTTTTAAACTTCAACTTTTCATTTCTTATTATCCTTCATTTCATTTAAACAAAAGGAAAAATAAGACTTACATCTGTTCTATATCTTAGAACTGGTGTCAACTCTCACACTAAGTGAAACTCCGTTGGACCTACTTAGAACGTGTTAGTCCAATGCCTTGAAATCAACTGGAGTTGGTCCGAGCTAATCAAAATTTACAAGGATGCAACCCATACAACTCTATAACATTTAAAGTTGTTGGTTTTTGTATTCTATGTCAGAAGTTTGAATCAATGGGTATTGCTTTATACTTCTTAGTATAATTAGACTTTAGTTAGAAAAAAATATTTGCAGTAGGGTATTAAATATCACATAACATGTATATAAAGGATATATAATTCATATAATAGATTTCAATGCGTAGATTTTTTCTACACATGTTTACTAAGTTAGGACAATTAACAAGATTCGAAAAACTGTTGAGGTTAGGGCTGCGCAGCGTACGGATACGGATCGATCCGCATCCGTTTGACCGGAAGAAAAGTTCTATCCGTTATCCAATCCATTATGAACGAATTGGATACGGATAAATCCGCCGGATAATGGATAAATTCGACGGATATATGTCATCCAGTAGAAAAATATAAAAAATTGGAGTAGACATTACTTCCATTATTATTAACAATACTCTATCTCAAAAGGTATAGACGTTGATAAAGGTATGAAAATTCAATCAAAAATAAAATCGAATCACATATGCGAATCATAAGACAAACAAAATCAAATTGAATAGACAAACAAAATCAAATCAGAAGACAAACAAATCGAATCAGAAGACAAACGAAATCAAATTGAATAGACAAAACATTGAAAGTGGAGGGTTGGCAGAAGGAGATCAGGAGAGGATCGGAGACAAGAGGATGCGGCCGGCGGAGAGGAGTTTATATGTCACTAGAGTAGAGCAGAATCACAGCTACAAGATAAGCTAAGGCCCTCAGAAAGTAATTAGAAGTGAATATTGAAGAGATAAATGGGGATTGAAGTGGACGACCGACGAGCTTCGTGAAGTGAATGGGTTGCTTGAAAGACTGAGAATGAGGGCTGGAGGCAATGGAATTACATTTAGTGCAACGGGGGAATAAACATATTATATTATATTTTAATATATATATTTTTTAAATTGAACGGATAACGGATATCCGCGGATATATCAGTTTTATCCGTTTTTCACGAATAGGAAAAAATGATATTCGTTATCCGATTCGTTAGTCAACGGACCGGATCAATTCGATTCGTAAAAGCAAATATTCGGCGGATATCCGTATCCGCGGATGAAATGAGCAGCCCTAGTTAAGGTCATATCTATCTATATCATATTACACAGGGAATTCCGTCATCTTATTGTTAAACCGGTCGGGTTCTATACAACCCGAATTTAAATTCATTCGAAATAATAAAAGTCCAGGCCCGAGTTAAAGATATATACTCGAACCAGTTACGTGACTTCGTAACACAAGACCCGGCCAACATTTTATAGATAAGTTTGTAAAATATACGTTTTTTAGGTAGGGGGCGCAGGATTGCATGGTGGGTGCCAAGAAAATTACCATAACATATAAAATTATATCTGCAAAATAATATTCCATCCAGATCAGATTTAACTTAATGTGGCCCAAACATAAATTGTAAGAGACTGAATATAATAAATAATACTCCATGCGTCCCAAGTTGAACTTCCCGTGACCCCGGATACAAGTTTGAAGAAAAAACTGAATAAAGTAGAAGAGAAGGTGATAAGATTTTTGTGTTTATTTTGATTATCTTGGATCTTCATATCGATGTGTACTTAACTGTTTGAAAATGAGTTAAAGTTTTCGGTTCCAAAAGTAGGAGATATAGTATAAATTAGGGGGAAGTAAATAAAGCAGGAGTGGAATTTTCTATTTAAGGGATGGGAAGATGAAGTTGTGACGAACCAAAATTAAATAACCAAAATGAAATACGAAAAAATGAAGTTGGGACGGAAGGAGTAATAAAGTATGCAATAAATTGAATAAACTACCAGATATCGTGAAAATATATGATAGATGATAAATAAAGAAATAAATAGATTCATTTAAGTTGTGTGAAGTTGATTGAGATGTTTCAAAATCGAATGCAGATGTTGAATTCGGGAACTCTTGTGCGTTTTGTAGGAAGCCAACATACTATTTTGGAGTTGTTGGGAGCCAACTATATAAAGTGTATTATAATATTTTTTTTATATTTGATTCGAGTTTGAGGGATACAGTTTATTTTACAAAAAATAGCATGTATCAGTTGTTATTTAACGGGTGGAGTATATGCTATCTCTATCTGCGGGGTTCTGAACAAGTTCAACTTGGATCCTATCACTTACAAAACAAATCCAACATGATGAGTCGTATTTTACACTATTATAGTTATTATAAAAACTAGAATAGTCTTGGATGTTAGATAATGATTGACGTTATTTGTAAATTTTATTGTCTCGATTAATTCATCTATTTTATTTATTATTAAAAGTAACTATATTGTGGCGTCGCCACGTGTTAGTACTAGTAAATTGTAAAGTGCAGTCTTGTAATGATATATATGGACATGTACTAAAGTTATATCTGGAAAATAAATTGATATTTTTAAATATGCATACAATATTTTCATAAAAAAATAGTACATGTACAATATAAATTATATTGGTAATAGTAAGTCAGTAAGTCTTTATGCAGCTATGATAGGGAAGACTGAAGGGTTTTTGTATAATAAACTGGTTGAGTTGTATGTTTTTGAGTATCTACTGGTGTTGAGCTTGGGGATTAGTGGTACTTTCGGTTGTAATTGGTTTTTGGTTTAAGTTCTAGTCGTGGTTTAAGACTTGCTCTTTGGTTAGGATGTTATGTTTTTTCTATTTCCTTTGTACTTGTTTGGTTGAGAGTATCATTTGTGCTTTTAACTTTTATTTATAAATTTTCCGTTTAAAAAAAAAGAAAAAAGAAAATAGTTTTTAAAACGATGGTGTATAAATATTTATTTAAAGACGAATACATATAATAAAAAAATAATCAATAAGATATTATTCAAAAAATATATAATATTAACATTAGTATTTTTTTATTTTACGACATAATTCATATTATTAATTACATGGACGTTTGGGTTAATAATACTAAGGTTTCATAAATAACATCTATAGTTTATAGACGAGTTATATAAGGATCATTTCTCGTTAAACTTGTTCATGAACTTTATGTTATCTTTTGGGGGGAAATAAAAAACTCGTCAATGTTATAGACCATTTACGTTACATTGCATTTAAATCATGACTTGTTTACTTACAACATTATATTAATGCAGTAATTTCTAAATTACAACATTATATTAATTCATATTGGGTATTTTTAATCTTAATACTATTAGCCAAAGTCTTAAAAAAGGGGATATTTTTCTAAAATATAGTAAAGTCATAATTTTTTTTTCTTTCACGGTTGATGGGTTTTAGCGGTATAACCTGTCGAGTTTCTTAAAAAACTGCCGAGACACACATTTTTTATTATGATCTTAATAGGTTATGTTATGATTTTAAGTTGTTAATATTAAAAGTTTCAATTACAGTTTTAACGTATTCTATTAGTTTTTTAAGATATTATATAATGATTTTAATGCGTCGGCAATGTATGTTTTCAGTTACAGTTTTAATCCTCTTCTGTTAATTTCTAAACATATAATTTGATGATTTTAAGGACCTATGTGATATTTTTATGTTAATTTGTTATAGTTTAAAGTGACAATCTAATACATTGATTAAACAACCATTAAACAAGTCTAAAAGTTTAAGATAAGCCATTAAAATAACAATAAACAAGCTTAAAATAAGATACTTGAACATTAACCATCCAAATATTTGGAACATTTATTATCGGAGAAAAAATTACAATAAATGTTCATTCGACGATTTTTATGCAAATACTTGCTAAAATAAACTTATTTTTCATATCAAACTTGGTGACCTTCAGTTTTCTATCTCTTATTGCATGTGCTTGTTGCTCGATATCGCATTGATAACTTTGAGAGAACTATCATTCAACTTGATGTCACCACCACACATGCATAAAACATTCACTGACTTTGATAAAACCACAACGACTCTCATTAGAACTATCATATTGGTACTTAGAAACAAAGAAGAAATGTCACATGCTAAAAACAACAATATTGATGCGTAAAACCATAATAATGCATTTTAAAACTATAACAAAGCAGAAATACGCAACACAAGCTAAAAATAAGTGACATTAATACATAAACTATAAATGTTCCTCTTAGTACAATGACAAAATATCTGCAAATAAATATATCATAAATATTTTGTCGAAGCTAAAACACTAACGTTCATTGTTTAAAATTACAACAATATGTCTTATGATTATAACATATGCTAAAAACAATAACATGCAGCTAGTCAAAATAAGATAAGTACAATAGTGCATCTTAAAATCACAAAAAAAACTTTTAAAACTAAGCACACGTGCATGCAACACAAGTTAAAAATAACAACGGTGATTCTTAACACATAATAGTGCATCTCAAAACTATAACAATGCCTTCTAAAACTATAACAAAGTATTTGTAAAATTCGAATCATAATTATTTCACCATAGACTAAAAACACCAACGTTGTTGTTTAAATCTACAATAATAGATCTTGAAACTATAACATTTGCATTTAATCCATACCATGTGGAAACATTCAACCTAGGCTATAAAACGACAATATTCATACTTAAAACCATAATAGTATACTCTGAAACTATAACAATGTCTCTTACAACTATGACAAAACATTTGCAAAAATTAAAACGTCAAATGTCAAAAACACTAACGTTGCTACTTAAAACAACAATGATAGGTCTGAAAACTATAACAACGATACTTAAAACTAAAACATATTGAAACGTAAACATAAGGTAAAACCATAACAACGATGCTTACAACTATAATACCGACTCTTAAAACCATAACAAATCACCTGATTACGAAATTCAATTTCACTGTACGATTTTCTGATCATAAATCAGATTTCAGATCTAAAACCAGATATGGAAATATGAGATCTAAAATCACGAAAAACGACAACTAAAAGGTCAAATTTCACTTCAGATTGAGATTTCAATAAAAAAACAAGATGAATTTGTTGATTTGAATATTATAACAATTGAATTTGAAAATTCGACAAGATCCGGCATAAATCAGGTGAAACTAGAGAGATAGAGAGAGAAATTGATTGGTAGAACCGATTGCTCCGGCAAAATTGAATCCGACGGAGTGAGGGCGGCGACGGTTCCGGCCTCCGGTGGAGTGATGGGTGGAAGGAGGGAGGAGGAATGAGCGGTTTGCATGTTTCTATCTCTAGAGTTTTTGTATAGCGAGAATGATTGTTGAGTTTTTTAAATTATTGTGAGTGAATGTATTGTTATTTAGGTATTTATACAAAGAATAATAACTGATTTATTAAGTGTTTCTGAATGATTTTTTCTATAAAATCAAATTTCCTTATAGATTAAATTCTTTCCCCTCATACTACAATTACTCATAAAATTTTGTAACAATAGGTCTATAGCTAGAATTTTCGGCACTTTTCACCTATGTTTGGGCATATAAACCAGATGGCCCATTTGTTTTCGTTAGTCCATATTCATCCATGATCAATGCACAGCCCATATTTGCATAGGTCCACGACTCTTCTTCCTTTTACTCTCCCAGTAGTTTGCTGGTATTTTTTGGTGAAGTTTTTGGCACCATTTCGAAGATGAACACAACAAGCAAGGTAACTTTCCGGAAACGTTTTCTGCTGTGAAAATTATGACATGGTATTTCAATTTCAGCTGTTCTGTTTCGTAGAAATCTATTAACCACAGTAAACCCGACGAGCTGACGGTTTCATCTTCTTTTTCCAAAAGGATTTACTCCGAGGTAATTTACTTACTTCCTCACTCTATTTCAAGACTTATGATTCTCTCTGGTTTCCGTCGTGTTTGTAGTGATGGCTTAGCATTCTAATTTTGTGCTCAATGCGACAGCTACTGAAACTAAACGCTATTTTATGGCACACGATGCTGTGTTACTTCACAGTTAATGCTGTAGTTAAATTGTTCTTTCTTTTCTTTTGAAACGACAAATGTGACTCGAAACAACTGAGTTTTGTTTCGTTGTCGTAGTTAAATTGTTCTTGATTATGGGTTGTTGAAAAGACTCCACCTTTTTGAGTCTGTAGTTTTCAAAACAAATTGATGTGGCTATATGATTGAAAAAATTGTCAACTGTTCGGTTACACATTCCCATCATGGTATCAGTACCTTTTTCCTTGTAAAATTTTGAAGTTTCAACATTGGATGATGAGCTTGCTTAGTGAAGTAGTATATGTTAGTTAATAGTTTATAACCTTAGTTTGTGCTCAATGCAGTGAAAATAAATTGCAATTTATAACAATCGTTTGTTCACTTCAAAGTTGAATGACATTTGAATACTCTATATAAGTTGTTCTTGGTAATGGGTTTACTGAATAGAATGGAGCTTTTCCAGTCTTTCTAATGATTTGAAAAGAAATCGAATGTTTCAAGTAGAAAGAAAGTTTAAGTGTTTCATCAGGAGTTGTTTTACGACCATGGGAACATTTAAAACCATTTTCTTGATACAACCTGAAGATTTGATGGATAAGTTCTGCATGTTTGTAGGTGGAAGAGGTTGGTTGGGAAAACTTAGTGAAGTTGGGAGAAGATATGAGATTTCTTAGTTTCCGCGTCCTGTAAGTTGATTTGAAGCTATCCTTGCTTTTAGAAACCTGTAGATACCACCTTCACTGATAAAAGGAAATTTTGTTAATATTAGTTTCATCCAGATGATGCTTCTTATCAAGTGTGCCTAAAATGTTTTCAGTGGCTTATGGTACTTGGTTTAGGGACAATAAGGGGAGAGAACATATTCTTGAGGTATCTTTGGATAATAGCTATCCTAAGTGTCCACCTTCGATATCAGCGGTTTGTTCTCTTCTCTCATTGACATCTTAATTATGTTGCAAGTGTATGGTGAGCTTATGTAGGTATCTTTGTAGGACATACCTTACAATTTCAATCTCGAGTGGACGCCGAGCTCAAGGCTAAAAGATGTTGTCCCACAATTCCGTGAGGTATTTAGTGCATGTCGCATTTCTGACTGTGGCTCTTGCATTCATAATGAGTTTGTCTTCCTCTCACGGAGACTCTATTGTGCTCAGCATTTGGATAAACTTCAGCATCTGTGGTCGACCTTGGATTGCATTGATCAGACCTTTTGGGTCACTGCCCCAGAACATTCACGTTTTGGGATCACATACCGTCAAATTAGCATAGGTTAACAGTTATTAGATGCATTCCTTTGCTTTATGCCTTTCTCTCCTGTGTTTTCCTTGTTACATTCCCTTTCTTATACCAACGGAATTTATTCTGTATTTGTGAAGGGAACGATTGCTATATCATGTTGTTTGTCAACGCGTCTGATCCGCTGTCTCTGCCAGAGTAGGATTCTCATTAATTCATATTCCTATCTTTTCTTCATAATCATGTCTTACGCGACTTCCATTTGCTGATGAAACTATTAATATCATAGGTGTCGCTTTTTGGGTTCAGATGATAAAGTCAATGTGCTCATGGGAATTTGGAGGAGAAATTCCAAAAGATGGTATACTACTATACTTGATCCAAGCCTCCCTTACCATTAGCTTCTTCTCTGATAGTACTGTATTATTTCCCCCCTGCTCCGGAAAATAGGTCTAACGACAAATCATTTCCTGAGAACCTCGAATGCATTTTTGGCATTCAGTTCCCACCACCACCACATGTCCGAAATGACGAGGCGCAGGTTGAATGTGGCATTTGTTATGCTCAATATCTTCCCACGGGTAAATTTTTGATTAATTTTTATTAGGCCAATTTACATCTGACCACCTTTTTTAGATGGTCCATAAATATTTGGGTCCTATCGTTTCATAATTTATGTTCAAAGATAAACTTTGAACTGAAATAAATAAATATTTACAATGAAGTCCAAAAGTCAAACTTGAAGAGACATAGTGTGCAATATTTATTTTCTTTTCTCTTTTCTTTAATTAATATATTTTCTTTTCCCTTTTCTTTAATTATTGAATTATATTTTTCCTTTTCTTTAAATAATTCTTTTGCTTTATCATTTTTTATCAATTCTGAAAATTACAAACAAGCTCATCATCTTTTCAAATAGAAGGGCTTTGAGTTTTCAAAAACCTCAAACAAATCCCTAAAATTTCAATCCATGTCAAAATACTTCAAATCAATCAAAAATAGCTCAATCTATATTAGAAGCAGCTCTGATCTGGAAAAGGCTCGAGCAGCTCCGTCGGAGCTGCTAACTCCGACAAAGCTCGTTTAGCAGCTCCTATCATAGAGCGTCTTTAATAGACTACGACGGACGGAGCTGGTTTAGCAGCTCCCATCGGAGCTTCTTTAACAGCTCTGTCGGAGCTGTTAAAATAGCTCCAATCGGAGTTGTTTCCGTAATTGGAGAAAGAAAGAAGAAAAAAGACAACACGAAGAAGAAAAGAGAGGAAGATTGAGAAGAAAAGATATGAAGATAAAGAAGATGGAGAAATAAAAGAAATGTTTCATTTTTTATTTTTAAATATAATAATTAAAAGAAAAGTTTTATTCCTTAATAATTAATAAAAAATTTTAAAGAAATATTTTAATAAAGGGGTAAAGATACATTTCACGTAAAGTCAAACTTTTTATCTGAAAATGAACCTCATCTTAAATTATAAAATGATAATGACCTAATCATTTACACACTATCTAGAAAGTTGGTTGAATATAAATTTCCCTTGTCTATTATATAGGACTATAGGTTATGCGAGAGATGCAAAAGAGTATAATACTACATACTGGTATCTTTCACATAGACTGGCATATAGTACGTACGTATGAATGGCTGTGTCTGTTCTTTAACTTTCTGCTTTCCCCATAGATGATGAGCTTGGTGCAGCGAGTGGAAGTGCAACTGATTACACATGTGAAAATGGACACTGCAAGCGCGCTTTCCACAGTATATGTCTTGCGGATTGGCTACGCTCCATCACGACTACAAGACAGTATGTTACATTCCTCTGATATTATACTGGCACCCAGATTCACAGCTTTCCGACTCATGTTTCTTATAATCCCGTTGTGATAGGCAACTTGTAAACTTGTAATTTAATTTCATTTACCAATTTACTATCTGGATCCCTGGACATAATCCCCATTCTCCCATTGTAGGTCATTTGACGTTCTGTTTGGAAACTGTCCATACTGTTCAGATCCAGTTGCTGTCAAAATTAGTACCAAGAAGTAACTGTCTTACTACGACAAGAATTAATAACACAACCACACGAAGGTAAGTCGTATTTTCTCTTTTCTCTTTTCTCTTTTCTCCTTTCACGTTTCTTACTTTTGATTGTCCCATTCTTTCATTCTTCCGCTAAATATCACCATGGAACTATTAACTTCAGGCCTGAATCGGGACCTCAATTAAGAAAACCCAAACCCCTCGTCACTCAAACCACATCTATTGCCTGTTAGTCCTGCCAAATCATGAATGCTACTTGTACATAACTGAACAAACGAATCACACATGCAAGAAAGTTTCACCAAATAATAGAAGCAGCTTGGGAGTGGCTTAAATTGTTCTCTGTCTGGTTTCTAGTTCTTGCAGCTCAAGTTGTTTGCACAATGGACATACATGGTTTGGTCTGATCCATATAACTAACACTTAAAGAATGCAGTATCTTGATTTTTCTTGTAATTAAATCCTCCAAAATCGTTGTAAGCTGTAACAGGTGCAATTCAAGCCAGTTCTTTAGTAATTTTGATTGGAGTTTATTGCACTTGTACAATCATTAAATCATAAGCGAAATGATCAAAATTAACTCGTACTTATTGTGGTCCATAGATTTTGAGAATTGAAAATGTAAGAAAAACTATATAACAATAATGTTACCAAAAGGTGAGTCTTGACAATATTCCACTACCTATGAATTTGATTATGGCTCCCACATTTGTCAAATTAGCAATGTCTATGTCAAGCTTTAAACAAAGATTCGACTAGTTTTGTAATCTTATGTGAAGTTCATTCATTTTGTCAAACTTTGTGTTACTACATTATTGATAATTATTTGTTTTTTTCTTTAGATTAGAATGATTCACTGACAAGTAAAGTAATCACAGACTCACCGTATTAAGCAGAAATGGTAGAGATATTGTTCCTAATTAAAAAAGTATGATGCTATCAAGTGTGAGTGTGTTAAAAAGTAGCTGATAATTGGTTAGTTAGTGCATTATCACTATTAAAATTGAGTAGGTCGCAATAGGTAGGTAATAAACTAGACAACTCTATTATAGGTGCATAGTAAATGCTTTGTTGAATGAAAAATAAATTAACTAAGAATTTGTTTTTGAAAATTAATTCAATTTTATTCAGTTAAATTCAGATTTACATATTTATAATTTATAATGTACTTTAATTTAATTTTTTAACTAAAATTGAACAAAGTATAACTTGGTTCTTTTTTAACAAGTATAACTTGGTTCTTTTTGAACATGTTACATGAGTTTAACTTACTAATTAAACTACTTGTTTGTATTTGTTATTCATGTCTTTAATTTTCTATATTTTGAACTATTACATATTATTCAAATTCCAAAACACTACATGCATATATCATGAGGAAAACATTTCTCATAACAAACTTTTAATACTATATTGTAGTGTAAAACTTACATCATTTTCATGATCAAGAAAAACATTATTGAATCAAACCACACGCCAACAAATACAGATGAAACAACAGTGTACATTTACAAAAGAAAATGACATCGAACTTTCTGTACGTTTATCCTTATAGACATTTATAATCACTCTTTATAACAAAGCTGCATCTGCATTTCCCTTTTTGCCCTTCGATATGCATGGGCTATGTAGGTTGCCGTAGATCTGTATAGGCTTTTCTGATAGCACATGTGGCTGAGAGTTTGATGCTTTGATGAGATCATATTCCATACTCACATTCCAATGGTTTAGTAGGGAATCGAGACCGGTCGTTGCAGTAATCGTATGTCAAATGGTTCATTCGCACCCACCGGTAACTCCTAGCTTCTGCGGGGCTAAGTTGTTGGTAGTTTGCACCCTCCCACCAGTTTCTTGGGCTGGAAGCACAAGTTGCTGCCCCTGGTATCTGGCATCCTTCAATATCAAAATCCTTGTAGTAGGCATAGAATGGGGCCTTGCTCCAGTTAATTTTCTCAAGTCCGCCTCGTGTCGCCCAGTCATCAGCCTCCCATAGAGTCGAAATGACTGACATGGGCTGTGATGTTGGGAATCCGATTCCTCGTGCTGCGTTGTTCTTGAATACCCTGATCGGCACCGAGTCCACGGAGAAACTACACACAATATCCGAAAATAGAGTCAATGTTTGTAGTTAAAATACCACAATCTCTAATCTAAGTTGGGAAGCCTTCTATTAACAGACCCCTTAATTAAGATGTCATAATTCTAAAAATAGTGATAGGTTTTCCTTCGAATGCGATGAGTAGAATAACCGAAAACTCACACAACATGGTGATGGTTCCACAAGATAGTGTAGGTGTGGAAATCTGCCGATGGATCGAACCAAAGGTTCACTCGCTGTTCCTTGTCACCTTTTCCGTTTGCAAACACGTTAGTTTGGACCGTGTAAGGTTGTCCTGAGCGGTTTCCCAAGAACTCGAAATCCAACTCGTCACGAACATTAAAATTTTCAGAGATCATCTACAATTGAATACATCCGAATTAAACACAAATTGTTCCACAATATTTGAAAAGAACGAGAGAAGCCAAAACATACATAGAATGCGGTGACAGTTCCAGCAGAATCACCGGGAACGAGCTTAATCTTCATGCTCACACGCCCGAAATGGTACTTATACTTTGAGCTAAACCCGCATCCTGAAATTCAAACACGAATGTGATGATCAATGTCCTTGAATCTTCGATTCTCATGTAAAAGTTCGTATTTGTAGTGAAGCTTACCTGAAGATTGGTCGAGGGTGAGCTGGATAGCCCGGCCGCCTTCCAACTGGCGGATATGTGCTCCGGACCATGTGGCACGAAAATCTTGTAGGAATGTCGCCGGTCGGGCACGAGCAGTGTTGGAGAGAAATGCAAGGACGAATGTTGTCAAAACTAAGTACCCCAATGACCCCATGTTTCTGGGCATATAATAATATGTAGAAAAGTTCTGTGGAAATTATATTATTGGTGACTCGTGTGTGTGTGTTCGTATGATGGAAAGAAAAGGGGAATGTTGGGTGTATTTATATTAGAAGAAATTAGAGAGAAATCCATATGAATTGCGATAAGTGTAGTGAGCTTTCGTTACAGCTAATAATAGGACCCCTCTTATTATTATTGTTTGTCGGGCGATGATTTATTGGACGTTAATATATCTCTACAGAGAAATTTTGAATTTATTGCGCTAGATATGGGTGGTACCCTTTACTTATTATTAAATTTTACTCATTTTAATATCATCTTATTTACAATTTAATTTTCACTTACATAGTTTCTACGTTTATGGTTATCAACGTTATATATTTAATAATATAATAGTTCTAATTTAAAATGCGTCCTTCACTCAGTAGTTTGAATATACAATATATTGTAAAAGGTTTCCGTAAAGTTACGTGCTTGCTTTAATACCCAATTGGTCTCATCTTTATATATCATGTCACATTATTTATCATGTCAGTGTAGGATTTGTTGATAATCACTTAACACAATCTCTACAATTTCACGAGTTTCTCACCGACGGTTTGGAATTGAGTCCGGATTATGTATGCAAGTTTGTAGATGATGTCAGAAAAATTAATTGTTGTTTAGAGTGAACGGGTTTCAAATGTGCATAACGTTGACGTTATTATAATATGCAATGTGAGTCCACAAAAGTCTCTCCCTTCGTCTGCTATAATGAGTTTAGTTTGTGATTTTATATACTCTCTCGATCCCGAATATATTTTGTATTTTCATATTGACATATAATTTTCACAAAGTAGTCCTATCTTCTTTCTTTCGTGTACTATAATGAATTCGCTGTGTGATTTTATATACTCTCTCCATCCTGAATACATTTTGTATTTTAATATTGACACATAATTTTAACTAAAATATAAAATAATATTTAATTATAAAAGGAGAATAAGCATTCTAGTGATCAAGTGTATAATTTATATGAAATTTGAGATTTTTATTTGTTGAACGTATGATAACTTCATTTTTAAATCTTGTGGTATAATTGAAAATGATAGGTATATTAACTTATATAATATAGTTAGAGTATAATTCATTCCAATTTCGAAGTGAAATAAAGATAAAAGATTTGGGAGAAGAACTAGAAGTAAAGATTGCATGGTAATGACGTGGACCCGTCCAAGTCAATATGACAAGTACATTGGATGGAATATGAATGCAGTGATCTGGCTGACAGCAAGACTAGAACAAGTCATTTTTGTTAATCTAGACTTTTATTTATTTAGTGGAAAATATAAAATATTATTCATAATAAAATCAAAAGAGCATGACTGGTGATTTCAAACACAAGTCCATTCTACATGAAAGAGTAATAGTCATAGCCAACTTTCAAGGAAAACACAAATGTCCTTCATGAATTAACCTAGCTAAATGCATATAAGTGGTTTTCTAAATCAATTCAAACAAATATCTTTATCTTCACTTTAGTAGTTGTAGGCTTTCTTTGGGTTGATGTAAAAATGAGTGTAAATTGACTGTAATTAAGATTTTTCAAAAAAAATTAATACTAAAAATTTATTATCTTCAACTTAAAATTATTTTAGTTCAGTTATAATTAATTATAATTTATACCTTACTTAAGTTCAGTTACATTCAGTCCAGTTCAGTAAATTTAAGTTGAAGAAAATATAGAGTAAATGAAATGTTTTATTCATTTCCTCCATTCCCTCCAACTAAAGGAACTTATAAACTGAGAATGAGATAGTTATAATCTGGTAATGAAGTATGAAGTTTGAAGTTTTTTGTAGGATGGCTGTTTATAAAGTTTGTCTGCATGGGACTAATATGGTATCTCTCTGGCTTATGCAAGGACTAGACAATGATTTCAAAGGTTCAAATGCTACAACAAGTCGACTTCATCTTTGGAATTTGTCTTTAGAAATCGATCAACTTTGTTATGTTCAAATTAATTACAATTAAGATTTTCAATTTCATGATATTGATTCAAATTCAATGTATGAATGAGTTAAATCATCCAAAGTTCCAAACTAACAGCTAGTTGGCAACTGTCTAAGCACTACTTGACTTGTCGTCGATTGAACTCTTTCTATGTGGTTTTTACGGCCGACTATTTTAGGATAAATATTTTAGTTTATTTATATTGTATAAGACCTTTTGTTTATATTTTTATTCTTTTAAGTATATTTTATGTTTACTATCCAAGTCTGAATATTTTCAAACTCATTGATTTTACACTATGTTTTTAACAAACCAAATGATGACTCGATTAGAGATTTAGGCAATGTTTAGTAAAACTAGTTCAAAATGTATCTGGTAGCTAGAAAGTTAGTTGATAGCTGGTCAGGTAAATTTCTTTTCAATAATCTAACTTAATTAACTTCTCAAACTAATTAATTTTTCAGCTAGTTTGTTAAAAAACTTACGTGTTTATATAACGAGTTTTTTATAAAAGAAATTCGTGAAGTTAAAAGACTAACTAAAAAGTAAGTGATAGATATTACCTTATTTTGATTCGAAATATGTCATACAGTCATGAATTGTTTGACTACACCACTTCTAAATTCATTTAGTGTGTTGTTAAAGTACAATTTCTCATGTGACACTATATTACTCTCACTAGTTATTACAAATATATAAGTACAATATCATGCAATATCATCCATGAATTGATAAAGTAGCTAGGCATTACTTTCCAGAACCCATGAAAACAACTACTAGTGAGCCAAAAACTCATTAGGCTATCAATAACCATAAGTTTCAAGGTTGCTAGCTTACATCAGAAAGGCCAAAATTATGCTTTTCTATTTTCTATTTTTCTTTTTCTCCTCCTTTTTCATTTTGTTTCATCAACAAGTATTGACTGCTCCTTCCCAAAAGAAATAAACAAAATTAATAACTGCTACTTGGCTGACTGCTGGTATGATTACTCATAATTTATCAGTGAGTAAGGTGGGCCAGTCCTGGCCTACAGGAGGTGGGCCTGTGTGGTAAATGGGTAGGCCGAACTGAACATCTGGGTTCGGGTTGGCACAGTGAATGAAGCCCACAAACACCAGATAAGCCACGTCACATGAAATTCCATCCCAAAGGCCAAATTTATGACGTGGTGATAGATGAGCCAAACTAATTGCATTTTATAGCCACGCAAAAACTAGGAGCTGATTAGTAAGCAATTTGATTGAAAAATGATCATTCAAATAGCATGTTTTGTTAACCTTAATTTCATATGCATGTTAATTTTGACCTAAATCGCATTCTCTTAAATTGGATGGTAGTGCGGTGGTATTGGTGAGTAAGAAGAGGTAGAGTAGACTCTTTTTACCGACTCGAAACTCACTAGTAATGTAATTGGATGTAATAAATGCATACTTAAAATAATAAAAAAAAAACTTGGGAAGACATGTACATGCAAAATGAAATGCGATGTCAATGGATCTTGTGAAGTTGTGATTAGTCTTCTATTATACGGGTGGGGCGGGGTCTCTTGACCTTGATCTGACTGACGAGCTGGCGAACAAGTCTTTTGAAGTATATCATGCGACTGCGATGAGGGCCTCCTCGAAGGGTTATTATATAGGTATAGCCAAAATAGTATTATGGTGACTTTTCCTTGGCGTACATGTGACCTGAGAAACTCAAGGGGGTTGCGCCAAGCCTCAAAGGCGTTCAAGGACTTATTTTCAGTGTTTGAGGCTTATCGTCACTCGGTAGCTTGTTGAACACATGCTCTTTACACCACTTATCACTCATCGTTCTAGAGTTGCAAAGTTTTTAAAACATCCGTTAATCTTCAAGTTCAACATAGTCACGATTGGCTTAGCTAGGATCGGTTGGATGGATTCATAGATGCATACAGGGGCGCGATTAATATCATTTTTAAAATACATATCACTAATCAAAATTTTCAAAATTCAAGGATAATATTTATGTGGAAATTTCTAAGTTTGAGGATATGTCTGCCATACTTAGGATGGCAACAAAGAGTTTAGAACGATTTGGCATGCATTATGCTTAGATGTCATAGTTAGAATTTTTCATTTGAGGGCCATTAGGTTTTATAATCCCGTGCCCTAACCACAGTACAAATTATCCATCAAATACACATGGCAGTTTGAGATTGGACAGGGACAAAATTATGGGGTCTAAGATTTGGGATTAACGTTTGTAGGAGAGTGACGGTTGACCAATTAAACTTAGTAGGGTTTGAATTTTATACGCATAATTATTAAAAGAAGACACCTTATTATTCCATTGGTATACATCAAGACTTGACGCCCATATGTTAATCAACCGTGAGAAATTGGGATCTTTTGGACTGAAATTTGACAATGTTTGATTACCTTTAGTTGAATTATTTAGATTGATGAGTATAAATGTATAATCTTCTATTACAATAAAAAAAAACTATTCAGATCTATAGCAAAACTAATCCACAAATCATATAATAAGTCTTTGGACTTTTCTATGGTCGGGAGGCTTGCACTGACTACGGACAACAAATAAAAAATAATAATATATTTATTTCGTTAAATATTAAAATATTAAAGTAAAAGATTGATAATTTTTAAAAAATATTATTTTAATTTAAAAAATATTTTAGAAGTTAAATTTGAATTTTTTGATTGATATTTGTATTTTTATAATTTAAATATTTATAAGGCGGAAAGGCAATGAGATGTCGTCAAAGCAATAAGGGGATCGTCCTTTTGCGTTATAAATATTTAAATTAGATAAATATAAATATTAATAAAAAATTAAATTTATCTTCTAAAATATTTTTAAAGATAAACCAATATTTTTTTGATTTATCTACTTTTTATTTTAGTATTTTAAATTTTAACGAAATATATATATTTATTTTATTTGCCACCTGTTAAATAAGACGAAAGCCCGTCCGTCCGTAGAAAAGTTCTGGAGGGTTTGGTACTAATTAATATTCCTTGGAGTTAAGTTGTATAGTGAATTATAGTTGTCCGTAATAAAACAACTTTGTTAATACTATTTAATTTATACGAAGATGAGTTACTACGCATATTTTAAAAGTACGTTGAAATCATATGTTAAAAAGTACATATTACTATGTGTCATTCAATATATAGACGTTGCATGTGTACATAACGCATAATTCTGTTTGAAAATTTGGTTGTTCCTCAGTTTTCGAGTAGTAAGTCAATGTCATGACTATTCCCAATCTGATTATGGGTTAAGTGATTATTGATGGTACTGTTAGACAATATATATATAGTCATATGTCATAACGAAAGGATAGTTTATTGTTTTATAAAGTGTTTCGGTCGAACTCAAAATTTAATTTTAAGGTGTTTTATTCATCGAGTTAAATAAAATCGATTGTTGATAATGCTTGATTAGTCTGCCTGGGTTCAACATCAAGCTCAAGTTCGACTAAAACTCATACCACATGACCCAAACTCGGATTTGGTTGTTGTACTTAAGTTCGAACTTACATTTAGTTCATTTCGTTAACGAACCGAGTTGAATTGATCTTAATTATAATTGAGCGGAGTTTAAGAAATAAAATATTCTAATCGACTCGTTAAACATTATTAAAAAGAGTGCCATGCAGACTGCTGAACAGCCTGAACTCCGCCACAATATCTCCTCTAGTTCCGTGCCTGATCACAAATGTATGGATAAATATGAACTTGATCTGGAAAAGAAATTGTGAGACGTTAACAGGGAGAATTAGTTGTTGTATTAGTTTGGTTAAGAGTGCCGATCAAAATTAATGAAAAGGATTGTAAATCAACTCCTAACTGCCTGATGATAATATTATAATTAGATCATCCAACATGCAAATTAAAGATTACCAAAACACGTCCATAATCCTCACGTCAATTTTTCCATTAGGTGGCTAAGCTATATGCATTCGGATATTTTGCATGGCTGGAGATTTTAAGCATAGGTATAGTGTCCACATCAATGTGGATCGAAGAATATTTGGACATTTCATGATATATATACACGGAAAAATAATTTAACATGTTCATAATTATTTACGCCAACACTATTTCTCAGCTAGTATTAATAAAGGAGATTATTAACAACATGGCCGTTTTTATTAAACGCATAATACATTTCTATATATTACAAAAAGTCCAACAAATTATATAAATATAGAATTAGTCCCAACTTTCGTAAAATTTATCAAATTCACATTTTCGAAAATATATGAACGTATATACACTACGATACCATAATGTAATGAAAATCAATATTATAAAATTTTTAGTCATACTTTACAAATAATGAAGAATTTGAGATGTTTATATTGTTATAATTCATATTCCTAATCGTTAATATTTGTTTAATTATTTAGTATAATTAAATTAATTAACTTTACATGAACGGTTTTTTTAAAAAAAATTTTAGAAAAAATCAAAAACTAACCAGGACCGTGTCCTGGCAGATCTGTCAAACAGCTCCGATCGGAGCTGTAGCTTTAGAGATGTGCATCTCCGATATGAGCTGTAAAGATTCGATCTGGAGCTTTACAGCTCCGATCGGAGCTGCTCCAACGATCTGGTCGGAGCTTTCTGGAGGGTTCGGGGCGGCGAAGTTTTTCGTTCTTCGTGTTCTTTTAAATTTTCTTCGATTGTTTTCGGATAATATGATTGGATCAGATAAACATTTTTAGATATTTTTGTAATTAAAACTGTAATTATTTATTATAAGACTATTTTATAAATTACAATAGGTGTGGTATTGTTTGTTATATATAAAAATGCATTTTGTGTTTAATATTTCAGATATTTAGACCCGGTGGATTCACCCCAATTGTGTAACAATAGTACAAGACTGAAAATATAATGATATGTTGAATTAAATGCTGTGAGACCAATTTGTAGGATTCATGCATATACAAGTGATGGATGGGGCATCACAATTATGGTATACGTATAAGGGCTTGGATCGTACAACCACCCAAGAAGATTTGTGATCGTAGCAAATTAGCCGATGGTCCACATTCATAATAATGAAAGGAGCTTGTGATTGAGTATCATTTAGCCCAATATATATATGTCTCTTGATCAATTATTCGTAGATTTTAATTCTTTTACCCGGCCTTGGAAGAATTTGTTACTTTCCCTTTTTCATATTACTATCTTCGATTGATTATGATGTGTTTATTGTTTGTAACGTATAAAGTTTCTGAAGTGATTGGACAACGTTACTACACTTATCTTTCTATTGCTTTTGAAGTGCATATACACTCCAAAAGTAAGAGGGTTTGCCCTGCATCAATCATCCTCTGATCCCCGGGGAAATCTAATGATTCACATACGATTAAATGCGTGTAATATGTTATTCGACGAAACTCGCATTTAAGATATGGTGTTCAAGTCAATACTAACTTTATGTTTGTTTTGTTATTGAATCATGTAGGACTCGGCTCGTTGATATTCAACAAGACTCGGTTAAAAAAATTTATATGTATTTAGAGAGGCTCGAACTCGACTAAAGTTAGAAATCAAATGAGATGAGCTCGAGTCTACACCCGTGACTTTATTTCAAAAGGTAGCTAATTATTTATACGAGCCAAGTCAAACTTGGATTCGAGAGCAACTTTAATGGAGCTCGAGGAATGAGATGGTCTGTCTAATTGTGCCGAGTATAGAGTCCATGAGTTAGCGAATTAGTCTAGAAGGGACGAGGCGTTACCGTGTTATTTCAATTTCAAAAAATAAAATGGATAAAGAAAAATAGAATTTTGAGATTGTTGGTGACTGCCTGACTGGTTAGAAACTTTGGGTCTAGCAGTACTCTGTCTCTCCTAGGCCCTTCCAAGTTAAGCAATTAGCCCAAGTAGTTTCAGACTAGGTTCAATCTGAATGTGGAGAAACCTCCCAACCTGAGTTTTCATGCCATACATACAGCCAGTCCAATCAAATTTGGATAGTTTGTTATGTAATGGCACACAATTTACAAGTAGGCTGAACCGAATTGAAGGCCCTAATCGAACTGTTCCAACTCTGTGGGCTTTTCCGCTTCTACAAATAACCATTTCGAACTAGATAATTATAAATTCCAGTTATAAACTAGCTAAAATTTCAATAAGATTTGAAATCGAATTATACGAAAAAGTAATGTGCATTTGCTTCAGAGAGAATAGGAATTAACTTTCATGGCGAGTGGTAAAACAGTAAAACAAATGTTGACACCATCGTGTTGAGCCGAATTGGATAAAGAATGAAAAAGAAGAAAGAAGAGTCTGAAACGAAAACATGTGATGTATCATGTATATCGATCGATCATAATGAGTTGAGTGAATCTTCAAGATCATTCACGCAGTAATGGCTAATTAATGATGTTAAGATGCTACATTGTGTATAACTGAGTGAATATTGTTTGGTTTGATTAGTTTAAATTTACACAAGGGATACTAGCCAGTAGTACTATACAAGTATGTGAAAATTCAAGTGACAAGTTCATTCACTGCTGTGCAAAAGAGAAATTCCGTGGCTTCTTGCTGTCTTTAGCTTCTTGTCCTTGTACTATCTTAACAAATCCTACTTGTTCACTCTATTCACTTGTTGCTTCAACAACAAAACTTCTCCAGATACCCAAAACCCAAAAGAATAAACAACCGATTCACATCAAATATTGTGACAACATAGCTTCGGAATCTGAACCATTTTCTGCTCATTCAACCACATTTCTTTTCACTACTTTCCCATAAATCAACATTTTTTGTCCTAAATCAAAACTCTTCCTCAGTTTTTCCTACTTATTCACATCTCAATCACAACTTTTTGGAACCTTCTCTCAAAATAATAGAATTATTAGAAGAAATGGGTGGTTCTAGTCAAAACATCAAGATCCGACGTAAAGTTCACCATTTAGCAGTTTCTTTACTGTTTCTCCTGGTTTCAGCATCATCCCAGTTCAGATTCCTCAATGCTGAAGGTAAACCCATCAAGTTTGCTCTTCATTAGGATCAAAACCCATGTTAAAGATTCAATCTTTTCTATGTTTCAGGTAGAAAACTTCAAGAAATTACTGACAGTTCTAAGGTAAGTGTCAACTTCATCACTATGTTCTTGCTTTTCTAATTTCATTCATATATTTGAACAAATTATTGACAGACTGACAGTTCCAAATAGCAAAACAAACTTTAAAGCCCACATATATGATCACTTGAAACTTTTATTGACAAAAGAACACCACAATTAGCTATACTTGCAGGACCTGTATATATTGGTACTACTATTAGCCATGTAAAAGGCGAAAGAATAGTTCGCTTTGTGATTTTATCGTGCAGAATTCTACCTGGAACTGATTTTTTGGTTCTTATTTTGGTTTTGGACAGACAGTGAATGAAGATAAGTCATTTCTGAGAGCTCAAATCGGGTCGAGGCCGCCTCGGTGTGATCATAGGTGCCAATCTTGTACACATTGTGAGGCCATTCAAGTGCCTACAAATCCACAAACAAAGAATGGCAAGAAGAACTCTGGCAGCCAAGTTAAATCCATTGAGTATGCAAGAACTGATGGCAATTCTAACTACAAGCCTATGAGCTGGAAATGTAAATGTGACGACCTTATTTTCAATCCTTAAAACTATTCTTGTCAATAAGTTTTGTACATTATTTTTGCTCCTTGAGGAAGGGGGTGAAGTTGTATGATGGCTCTTTAGATAAGGCGTCTACTATATGGTTATGTCCTACAATTAATTCGACTATTATATGATTATCATAATGAGAAAGTATTGTATCCATGAGAATGTGTTAACTACTATTATTGTCATTTGGTATAGTAGGCGTGCGTCATTATGCTTGCTGAAATTATGATAGTCGATAACTTTACACTTAAGCACGGTGTAGGCGTGTACCTTAAATATATTGTATATAAACTTCAACTTTAAATGAAGGATCAAATTAAAGGTATCTACAACACAATTTTTAGAAATAGAACATCTTTAAATTTCCCAATTTGACAGTGCAAAATCATTTTCAATAAGAACCTGTTATGATTAAGATATAAACACACGAAGAAGAAAATGAAAAGGGCATGCTAGTATACAGCTAGCTAGGTACAAATGTGATATTATAGGAGAGATTCTGAAATGTACAGTTTTGTACAGCCAATAAATTCTACGTACACTACAACACACGCATTAAAGCTACACTTAACAAATTTGGCAGTAGTAAGTTAAATGACAGCAGATTGAAGATTTGGTTTAACTGTAAATAGACAGATTTTGTTTCCTATTGTGATTTTGTTATGGTTCTCCGATCTTTCTTTCCAAAACAACTGTCTATCTCTTTCTTTCCACAGTATTCTTTTTACACAATAATATACAGTGATGGTTATTCTTGATGTAGAAGTAAAATTCAATCGTATTTAAACATCAACGAAACAACATGATCAACCGTATCGATCCAAAAGGTCAAGCACTAACTGACCATGGTCGTTGTGTGATGTACACAATTGAAACAGGGGTGTATTACTGTATTTAGCATTTACACCTGAGTGATATGTTATTAATTAGGTTTTATTGGGTTAAAAGTTAAAAGCATTCTTTAAGATTACCTTTCCTTACTACTACTGCTACTACTACGTATTGTTAGGTATGTCAGGTCCAATTCAAACAGAGATAAGAAATGAAATAGCAATGTTTGCTTTAATGCAATCGTCCGTATCTGAAAATTTTGATAATGTGTTGCCTTTAAAATCCTATTTCAAAGTACAAATGATGCTAACTTGTCACCATGGATGCTGAAATATCATTGACCCCACTCATTCATTTCTCTAACATATGCATAACATTGTTGTTTCATAATCTTTGATAACATTAGTAATATAAATGGACCTATTGATATGCCACTGCTAGTACCATTCATGTAGTATTTGAGTAATGATATCGTTCAATGTCATGGCACGTTACTTTCGCAATCCTCATGTACAAAGAAATATTATGACGCTATTTGGGATTCACCTCATAGAGGTTGACTCGAACCCCATACCATGCACTACATTATCAAACATAGTAGATAAACTAATATTTTGCATTTGATAAGAATTTATGATAATAGGGCTTAGTAATGCATTGAGTTATGAAGTCAGATTCATAACGAAACTACATATAAGAATACTTTGAATACTTGACTTGAATTTACAGCTAGAAATTTTTTGAAAAGATCAAACTCATCTAATCTTCATGCAAGATAAAAATCTGTCAAAAATAAGCATCATAGTAATAAAGTTTGACATTTATTTAAATCCATGAGCGTAACAGTTAACAGTACTCATGAGGAGATTCTGAAATGATAAATCAAGAAAACGCATTTATTTACACAGAGAATCATATTATGACGAGATGTGGCAAAACTCGATCGATAGATTGACCTGTCTCAAAATTATGAATTACATATCATACAGATGATGACGACCATTTGGTTATCGTATCAATGAAAAATCATCTGAATTGATGGGACATTTCATAGACCATTTACCTTTTTCTTTTCAACAATTAAATATCTTGAATAATATATATCCTCAAATTACTACAATCCGCGTAGTTTATTTCAATCTTTTTACCAAGGATAATTATCTCGAAACAGAAGTGAAGAGAATGTTTGAAAGCCTGCATCAATACATACAAGTTAAAACTTAAAAGGCTCAAGAACTTTCATGAAAAGGTGATACTGATATATACAAAGCTATTTCCATGCCTGAGAACTTATTGCTTGTGCATTTCCACTCAACAACAAAATTGTACATCTATTGCGTGCTCATAGGTCAATTTCAAAGGACCGTATGAAAAACCCAATCAACTATGTTATGTACCTGACACTTCTATATTTCAAAACTTTACTTCAGGATAACATATTTACCATATATTCGTATCATATATAGGCTCTAAACATCTTTCTTTAGCTGGGTAAGACACAGCTAAACACATAGCCCTTAGTCCCTAACCCCTTATTACAGGTGCTGGAGTTAGACTTGTATTAATCTGATCAACGGGCATTTTGCAAAACTAGTAATCAGGTATTAAACCAAACCCTATGCAAGAAAGTCGCATTACTAGTCGATTTTATGTGGTACATCCTAATTCACAAAATCAGAACCTGGAATATGCCTGAGATAACAAGTCCTTTGCAGAATTTCAAAACAACAAACCGTAATCATCATCCATTTTATGGACATGCAAATAGCAACACTCTGTAGCAAAGCAAGTTGATATTTTACACCGACTAGACAAATATTCTTTATCATGCTAGACATGTAATTCAAAGCTTCAGGACAAACTTATCGTGTCCAAGAAATAAGCACCTGGCCAGACTGTTGAGCCATAATCAATGGAAAACAACTATGCATATGAAGCTAAACATATCAACATCATACCCACCTGAAAATTTGTGAATGTCCAATGCTAAGTATCAACTACCTTAGTAAAAGTGCCCATCATAGTCCGAAGATCAGAATTTTATGTGTGTGATGCAATTTAAACTTAAATGAACATATACTAGCACATCCTTGAACATTGCACAACCACCATCCCTGACTTGTTACTTAGCACGAGACCCATCAATACTTTATTCTCAGACAGATCATTTTAGTTAATGTTACATAGCTCCTTGAACGAGCAGAGTTCTTCGTACTACATACTTTATTTGCCAGAACTGATGGATTAAATTGTGGAAAAAAACTAAATTGTAACAAACTACAGCAACTAATTAACATGTCCAATCTGATCCACATAGCATGTCAAATGCCATAAATGATGTAGCAGAGAAAGCAATTGTAGCTAACTAGATATAACATGCAACGTCACCGAGAAATAGGAGTAATGGCTGATCCAGTCCACGACTCTATTTCTCATCTTTTATTTTGACAAATATTTTTAATGAAATACATACATGCAAGGAAAAAATGAGAATTGAAAACGCAACCAAGAGTCTATACTAATTCAAGTTTTGCAAATTGTCAACATACGATGTTGAAGGGAGCTTCCAAAGCAGTGAAATGGTAAATGTTAAATACAATTCAGAAATGAAGTAACCCACAAATTATTCATCAAACTTCATTTCACAGTGCTTGTAAAGGAATCAGTGATCCTTCTTTCGCTCAAACAGACCATCTGGACCTGCAACACAATATCAAATGTAGAGATCAGGACAGATAATAGATTTTTTGCAAGGGACTTACATGACCGTTCTTCCCATCTTAAATATGTGAATTATCGCTTAGTAGATAGAACAGAACTTCATGATTTTTTTCTTTTTTTAGATGCTATCTAGTCAATGTGACAAATGTTAATTTTAGTTTTCTCGGGGACTTGTTTAGAAATTCCAAAAGCTTAAATATTGTGCCAACTGCCAAGTTTTGAGCAATTTCAAATAACATGGAAAAAGAATTGAGAATGAACTAGCTCTCAGATCAGATACTTAAAAAACAAAGATAATAAACCCAAAAAATAACAATTGTCTAGAAATATCTCTGGAAATAGACATACCCGAAAGCTAATACCCCACTCCAAGAAAAAAAAAAGAATAAAGTAATTTCAACATGTTATATTAAGATAAGAACTGAGTAAGATTATAATGATCAGTGCACAAAGAATCTGGGATCACAATAATTCAAGATTATTTTAATTTATGAACTACCATTAAAGAGTATGAAGCTGGTTTGCTAACTGCAAAAAATCTCAAGGACTTAGGAGTCAAAGGCTCAAAGCAGCCGTGCTAAGCCTAAAACTATAAAGAACTACTCGCAAATTGAGCAAATTAATCCGAACTCCAGAAGTACAATTTCTGTTTGATCGAGGTACACTGTCAGAGAGAGATTTGTACAAATAAAATTATCTGGAATTTTCTATATAATAAGACTAACCCTCAAGGCAAGAGAAACGTTTGTCTTCCTCAAATTAGCTACTAAGCAGCATAGGTTTCGTCTTATTTTTTGAAAATATGTTTCTTAATGGCATACTCAATTACATTGCCATCCAGCCCAATTCATTCTCTGTCATAGCATCAATACCAAGCTTTGTTAATATACATACTTTCAACATTCCATGCTATCCTACGGTGGGCAACGTTACAATGCATAACACAGAAATAATTAAACGAACAGCAGAAAAAAGCTCAAACTATCAGCGAAACGTACCCCATGGAAACTCCTTGTTACGGATGTGCAAGTATGGATATGCCTGAACAGCAAAATAAAACATCCCACATTAGAACCGGTAATGACACGATACGCAGATAACAAACATCTAGCACGAAAGCCGAATAAAGTGCTTACAGGCTGCTCCTCTGAATGGTCATGATTCTTTGAGAGGCAATAGGCAGCTAAACCGGTGCATGATGCTGCACCTAAATACGTGATCTTCTGCCACTTTGAAGCCTCAGCTGAATCAAATCACGGCCAAAATACAAACATAAACAACAGGATTTTCCTTTTAACATCAAAGCAGTAATATCAAATTCTCTACATGGCATAAAATAGGAGGCCTAAATCTATCAAACACGATATGCGAATTCGGAATCTAATCGAGTCTCAATCGATAAAACTATATCCAATACGTTCAATATGATTAAAGTTGAAAAGCAATTTAAGATTGAAAGTTTAATTAGGTCAAAATTGAAATAGAATCGGATTGTACCAGCTTCTTCGAGAGGAGAGGAGGAAGAGGAAAAGGATCGGTTGGAAGCTGGAGCGGCGCCTGGAGCAGAAACGCGGCTGCGTAGGGCGGTTCGGAGGCCAGATCTGACAATCGTCGACGCCATTTTCGCGAGTCTTCTCGAGGTTTTTTTTTCTCTTTTCTGTGTCCTCTGTGGCTCTGTTGATATTGTTCGTCTGCTTAATTTAAGCTGAAACAGATGTTCTAGAGACTAGAGTATACGAAATTGCAAGGAACAAACGAGTTTAGTCTAGGCCCAACTGTATTTTTTCCTGAAGAAGTCCAATCCAAAGAGCGATAACCACACTAGGCCCATTTAGTGAAACATCCCGGGCTGAGGTCCGACCTTTAGACTCGTGCATTTAGTCATGTGCCCGGTCTACTTCTCTCCAAACGATATGATATTGATTGTACTAGTACATATAATATCATGTTTGACATGCTGGGATACTTTCGAGTTTGTCACCCTATCTTAAAGTTGATTAAGAAACAAGACATTTAACTTGACAATTGAGGAGTCGATTTGTGAAATGAATACACACCTTATAAGTATCATTCACAACTACTTTTAATCATTATAATTAAATTCTTGAAGTGTTACGTCAAGTATCTAAATCAACTTCATATATATTGGACATCATGATTAAAACATAATCTCTTAATATACTCGCGTAACAACTTTAATAAGAGGATTAAAGTTGACTATTATAATTGAAGTGATCAAAATTAGGCAGCTCTTAAATGAAAAATATAGGACAATCTTACTTTAAAAGAAATGAAACCCAACAATGTTACATTAAATATCTTATAGTTATATGCGCATTGATTTGTTATAGATCATGAATTTAAATACTAAAAAAAGTTTTTTGAGGGCGTTATATAATTAAAATTTAATAAGGTATGAACGAATAATTCATTCTTACAAATTGAAATTCACAGAGCAATTCCGAATGATGACTTTAAGTCGGGGGTGGAATATCGTCAACCTATTGCATTGTTTGGGTAATAAGCAACTCCTATAATCATGTTATAAATAATTTCATGGAAACCAATTACATGTGAAAGAGTGTCAAACTACACGCATAAATATAGTTGTTCGGTTTCATGCTTTTGTGAGAAATTAAAAGGTTAAGTATTAAGACTATGTTATCTTCAATTAAAAACATATTTAGTTCAATTTAGTAGGAGTAGTGAGGTGGCATTGCGGCGATGGAGTTGCCTGAGAGAAGGAGTCGCCGCGACGATGGAGTGAAGAAACCGACTAGAGTGAACTGAGCAAGAAAGCGATTAGTGTGAGTAAACGTTTGGACTAATTTGTCGGTACTTTTTGTAACTAGAGAAAAAAGAAGGGCAGGCAAGTCAGACATGATAGAAAATGAATAGACCGAATGTTTGTTTATGAACTTAAATTGAGTTTGAACCAATTTTATGAACTTAAATTGAGTTTGAACCAATTTTCTTATTTGGTTATCCATTACAATATTCAATTTCAATTTAATTACTATTCAAATACATATTTTCATATTATTATACCTACAAAACATATAATACTAACACCGAACACAAAAAACAAAATTCAACTCCAATTTAATTAATATTCATCAATTTAAATTTAATCAAGATCATAGAACCATACATGCCGAGAGCATTTAAATGGACACTCACCTCCTCTAGTTAATTTGTTTCTTTAAAAAAAGAACAATATTATTAATCAAGCCAACAAGGAATCACAAGAAATATCGGCCGAGAACAATAAAAATGAAAAGTCAGACAAAGTGACTACATCAGCCAAACAAAGTTAAATCAAAACAAATATAGTATCATCAAAAAATGCACATCCTCCGATAATTGTTGAAGTAGATCAAATTCCACAACGAAAATGTCATTGGGCCTCGATTTTCTCGCATAAAAGTCAGTAATTCACCGTTTATTTTGTGATGATGTTCCATCTTTAAGCAAATCTTTCTGGTAAAATCGTGTATTAAGATATAATCATGATCACCTATATACAATCTAGGCCCCTGCAACAAAATGTGAAATTAAATAATCGATCTATAATGATTATGATTATGAAGTGTATGACTCGCCTCGTTGTAAGTATTCACAAACACATTCACACAAGACTGGATCTTATTCCATCGACAATCTACACATTTAATGTTCAACTTTATTTATTTATATTTTATATAGTTATTTCAGTTTAATTACATCTTAACACAAATTAGTGAGTAGGGAGGGGACATGCATATATAGCCTCTTCCCATCCAATAATTTGGAAGATTTTTCCAATTAACGCCCCTTCCCCTCTAATAATGTGGAAGATTTTTCCAATGGACACACGTAACTTGAAAACAAGATTATCATATCTCACTTTACAATTCCAATCGAACCATGGAGCCATACGTTTGCTCTTTTGCCAATAAAAATTCGCAGGGCTCTTGTAGGGTTATTTTAATTTCATGGATAGCAGCCAGAGGTCAAAACTCAGTAATTAAGAAGACAAATAAAATAAATTTATAATTTCTTTTGTTCATATATAAGCCGTCAAAATCTAACTACAAGCCTAAGATATTGGTCATAACTCTTCTAGTCTAGTTTTCAAAATTGGATCATGGTCCAAGCGAAAGGCTCATCAAACTCCTCAATGTGACCGTTGCATTTGATTGCTCAAAACTTAATTCATTGGAAGCTTCAAAGTCTCGCTCTCCATCGAAACGACAATCCTCTGTAAACCCAAACGACTCTACAACATCTTTCGTGCTCCAACCAGCACGTAACAAACTGATCGAGAGTAATCTCACTCGCTTCCTTACACTTTCCTTATCAAGTGGGGGCTCATCTAACCGAGAATCACGTACCACTTCGTGACACTCGTCCATCATCATCATTTCCTTCACGTCTTCCTCTTTCCACCCTCCATCTCTCAACTTCAACGAAATCTCCTCAAAGCACCCACCAAAAACTCCATTGATCCACCACCTATTGCGTGGGGTCACATTTTCACCACTATTCACCCTATTTTCAACATTTGTAGCCAAATTTGTCCAAAACTCAATTTCACGTGCCTCCTTTGCAGCCCAAGCAGGAGGTGTAAATACATCTCTTGACCCTATTTGATACGAATCCTCATCACTTTCAGTAAATTGAACCCGTTGGAAAAAACCCGAAATGTCAAAGCTCCAAACACTCACATCACCACCATCAACATAAAAGACCGGGTTACCCGCTAAAACCGGTTCAGACGGGAGATACAAATTCTTGTAAACCGGAACAAGAGCTGGAGCCCGTTCTAAAATCCCACCCACCAATTTAACAGCCCGATCAGCATCCTTGGGCCTTTCACCCCAATCGTCCACCCAAAATCCATTTTTTAAAACATCTTTACAAATCCCCAAGACTGGCAATCTTATCAAAACCTCTAGCTGTTGTCTAGACGAAGATCGCCAGTTAGGAAAACCCGCCCCTACCGGAAGTCCTTCTTGGAGCACGGACCGAAGATCAGGCGGGAATTTGAAACCGAGAGAGGACTCCAAATCGGAAAACTCCTCTTCCGATAGCCCGGTCTCTACCGGAATGTTGGCATCTTGTAAATGCAGAATCAAATTCTTGGCATAAGCTGCAAATGAAAAGCAAACTCTTAAAGGTTTTGCATGGGAAATTCTTTGTGGCTCTACTCTTGTTGTTTTCGCCATGGACGGCTAATACAAAACGATGTCCAAAGCTTTGTAGTTTATACTATACGTGCAGGCTTTAAAAACCTCAAGAACGTAAGCTAAAATCAAAATGACACGGTTTTGATACATATAATGGATAAAGTTAAATAATTTAGTTATGATTTTGCAGACATTTAAGGGATTGATTCGAAATATTTGGAGCCGAAAAGGACTTTTTTGACTTAGTCGGTTGATTTTTTAAAAGTGGAAGTCCTCTTTGTGAGTATCGACTGGAAAGTAACGTGAAATAAAATTTCAGTTCAGGAGTGGAATTTTATTATAAACTAGAAAATGAGATAAAAGTCGTAATCATGGTTTAAATATTGCTGGAATCGTTCATTTTTCTCTTTGCCTTCTTTGACTGGTTTCATTTCATGCAAGTGTTTTTTGTACGGCAGAAAATTAATTCCTCATGGAAAAGATGATGAGATTTCCAAATGTCAAATGTTTCAAAATGTGACAAAAGAAAAATGTTAATTTTGTTATGTTAATATTATAAAGAACATAAACTGTAACTGAAATCTTGTGAAAAATAGTATTTACTAAAATTTTAAAAAGCGGATTTAATTATATTAATTTAGCTTCATACTTCTTCAAAGGAACCGATAAAATTTGCTCGTCATGCCCATGACCGGTCTATCAAACTCTGAAAATGCCTAAAGTTTTGGATCTCAAGCTCCTCTTTTTAGATGATATGATACATGCTAACATAGCAAGAAGGAGCCGGAAATGCGATGTAATGCTACTTTCCATTGTAGAGTTGGTATAATGAGGTTGCGACATAATGTGTACTTTTTTTAACATTTATTATGCTTTTATAAAAATTTAATATACTATTTCACGGTTAAGGAAATTAAACAAGTACTTTAAAAGTAACCTTTTCTAGTTTCGTTTGATTTCGTAGAAATTAATCTTCTTTAAAATATACATAAATAATTGGAAGGTTTTAATCCTAACTAGTTATTAAATCTGATTACTAGTTTATGGAACCCAATTCGTAGACCAATGCGAGTACTCTCTACAACTCTTCAAATAACACGCTGTCACTAATGAATACATAAACTTTAGTTACTCGTATATCATAACATTTATTTAGAGAAACATTTAACTCTTATGGATGAATTCCCTCAAAAAGGTGCAAGGCAATGAGTGTAGCGTGTCTTGAAGTTTTTATTGAAATTTTGGACTTTTGATTATTTTTACTTTGATATATAAAAAAGATTTATTGAAATTAGACTTGGGCGGCAAATAACAACATTATCATGTGCCACCAAGCCGTGTACTTTGGTGGACTCCTCAAATGGCCACTAATACTTGAGCCCGTTGAACAATGATCTCACTGGGCCGTCATCCAACCATCTCAGCCTGCGCACCAACTTACTCCGACATATCATATGTATCTTAACCATTTTATTACTGTTATTACTCTTTACTTATAATCCACAAATAATTAGTGATAAAATGTATATTACGTTATGATATAGTAATATTTTATGTCATTTTATGTATTACATATTGCCGATTTTTAGTAAAAGTTAAAATGTCTTCCGTTTATATGATGTTTATTAATTTATTTTGCTCATTTCATATTATCGTTTTTCTGAAAAATTACTCATTATAGTTTATAGTACATCGCAAATGATTTAAGTGAAATATTTAGGTGTGGCCTTGGTCGTAAGGTTGTGTTCTATTTAACTGAAGATCACTTCAGTTTAATCTATTTTAGTCCAATTCAGTTTTATTCAAAAAATATCAGTTAAAAAGAATACATTCTAACTCGTGACAAAACCAGCCGGTGTCGTGTATATGATTCCGACCGTTTGTAGTATTACTTCTTGGATCAATTACCAAGACTAGAAAATTACACGCATGGCATTCACTAATCGCCATTTAATTTATTCGTTGGGATCCAAAATAGATTAATTACAGTTGGATCTTGTCTAACTTCATATCTACCCAGCTAAATACTTTACTCCTCGATACAATTCATAAAGTAATTCACCATTTATTACCATTTCTTTTACAGTCACAGACTACAGTACATTATTCTCATAATTTCTAACAGGTGGTGAATTATTCTTACGGACAGGAACAAATTAAACTTGGACAATAGGACAAGTAGGGCAAAATATTTGATTTTACTAAATTATTAGTGTATAAATTATGTAAATCCGTCGAACTATCATATATTCGTAAGTCGCAAGTAATTTATTCAGCTTTCTTAGTTCAGTAAAAACCTGAAAGTTTTGTCTCCTTTGGCTGTGGACTGTTTTAGGAAATATTATTCGCAGATTAATCATATATTCGTGCGGCTAATTAAAAAGAATATTAAGCATGATTGATGCATGTGTAATTATGTCATGATGTCGTTGACTTGTGTGAACAAAATGGTGAATTATCAGTCTAATTACGCGGGCCATGTTTCAGGTCACCCTAATGTTTTGTTTATCGCAAAAAAAAACGATCATATGTTTGTTTGACCAATCACGGGTAGAATATAAACATTATCAAAAGCTAAATCATACAAGCTATTAAATATGTATTTGTTGCTATCTTATAAGTTATCTTGGCTAGCTAGCTGCATATATCATTATATCTTGGAGTTGTTTTCACGTAAAAGTGGATTTTTTACGTTATAATTACCGGTAATTAATTAATCATGGATAATGTTTATATATTATATATATTATTATTTTTTAAATCAGTCAAAATTATATTAGTAAGAGTTAAGAACTCTCAGTGAAACAATTACAAAGAAAGTAATAGCTACAAAGCGAAATATCGTTTAAACCATCTAAAGAAATACTTAGCCAAGACTATGAAAATAACCAAAGCCAATTACAAACGTGAAAATCACATGAATCTCATATTTCCGCACCAAAGGAAACTAAGGGGCTGATTGGTATAGAATTTGAATGGGCATTTGGATGGATTTTGGTGAAATTGTATTTGGAATGGAATTGAAATAGGGATATTTGAAGTGTTTTTTAGGCCAAATCACTGTTCATCGAACCAAATAAATCGATTACAATGCCAGACTAAACAGCCCCTAAGCCATTACCTTAAGAAGCTTATTCCGTAGTCCACTCTAATCATAACCGTTAGAAAGTTAGGCCTTCAAAAAATGCAAACAGTTTAATGTTAGGATAAAAATACCGACAATTTCATGTATTGTATATGTTCGTGTGGACAAATGGATAATTTTAAAATTGAAGTATGAAATTATTCCATAATCCCTTCACCCTCTGGAGGAACAGCTTGGGTTTGGATTTAGCTTATGTCTGGTTAGAGGAATACTGAGAAACCAAGGTTGAACCATTTATGGAAGACAACAATTTGGAATTGGTTGAAAGGTGCAGGCCTAATTCTCTTTCGGAGTATATGATATTGTGATCATAGAATAAGTACATAGGAAGATGCTTCTGCTATCTTTCATACCAGAGTGAATGAGTAAGTCAGGAGATCTTTTTGTAAAAGAACTAAAAGTGATCGATAATTATTATGGTTAATATCAATAATATATAATTATTTGATACATAATTAAAATGGTAAGTTAAATTAAATAAATGTAGACGTGTTTAATTTAATATTATGAATTTTAGTTATTAATAAAAAACACTCTTTATACTTCTCACAAGCATTAGTTCATATTATACATACATGTAAAAATAACATGCAATATCATTCATAAATTATACTATTTAACAACATTATACATTCTTTATATTCAACATTTGGTCCTCGAGTTCCTCCAAAATGTTTGTAGTAAAATTTATAGAGCCAATGTATGCATTCCAAACAATCACATATCCACTTGCTGGCTTACACATGTCCAAGACCATATTATACCTTTTTTTTTTTTTACGACAAACATGACTCGAACCACGATTTAAAGTTAGAAGCGTTTTACCATGTACTTGACTCATTTCTATACATTATAACAAAAGTTACTATAGAAAATCGATCAATGCATTCGAAAAAATCACATACTCGACTTAAAACTTTCAACATTATACTATCATGAGATACACATCACTCATTCTCTGCGTAAAAGTGTAAAGTAATTATTTTAGTTATAAGGACATTCATTCCTCAATTGAGTAGGTAAATGTAGTTAAGGAGGGTTGAGAATTTGAAGGTAGAGACTAGAGCGTACTTGTTACTACATAGGTGGAACTTAATTGGTTATCCAACGAGGATCCAAGGAAGATCTTTGCCAGACCACCTGATGACATAATCCTTGCTACCTTTGCCTGCATTTAATCGAATCTTCAACAACCTACTACTTGTACCTTTTACTCAAACGTTAAAAACTCGTGTATTAACCAAGATGGAATTTAGATTTACCTCGACAACAACTGATGAAATTGCCAGTAAAATTGTAAAAAAAATTGGAGTATTAAAAACCAATGAACATTTGAAAGACGTTGTGCACAGAAAGGACCGCAACATAGTCAAATTTCACAGTTGTGGAAGTAGTCTGGTAGTAGAAGAGGATAATGAAGAAATGTTATGCTTCTGTCGTTTAGTTTAGTGTTATTGTTTGTATCATTACAGTACAATAATAAAGCTACCTAGCTCTCTGCAGAATCAGAACCGGTAGGTAACTGACTTCATAAGTTAAGTCATTTCATATTTGCATGGATCTACCCTACCCAATGTCGTTCCCTTCAAAACCCATTCTTTAATGTTCTTCATTACAAACCTTTTTTAGAGTGTTTCTCATTGTCAAACTCAGATTTCTCAAACAACCTTCTTATTTTCTCTTCTCGATTTTACAAGTAGCTTGTAGCTAGGGCTTCAATTGGTGGTCACTTTCTAAATATTTACTATTTGGAATGTAATTTAGATTGAAAAAACCCAATATAAACTATATCTTACGGACTGTTTGACATGTACAAATTGCCTCATTTTATATGTACAAAACAATCAATTTGTATTTGATTTTTTCAATTCAAATTGCATATCAATTTGTATTTGATTTTTTCAATTCAAATTGCTTCCCCAACAATCACTTACGAATGGTTTGAATTAGAATTTGAGTTGATACAACTCAACTCAAAAACTAAATTAACACTCAATTTTTGCTTTGCAAGCTGAACAAACATGGTATGAAGTAAAAAGTGTATGTAGAAATGGTAGAATTATGAGTCTTATCAATGTAATGTAGGTAAAAACTAAAGAGTTCGGGTCTCATTAACACAAGTTTACCGTAACTAGAGGATTCAGTTAACACATGAGTATTGTTCGATAATCAACCATGAGTGTGAAACGCTAGCGAAATTAAAGTTTGAACATAGGTACTGGAAAATTGAATTGTGATTTTACATATTAAAAAAGTGTTAATTTAATAGTTTTTCGGGTTAAGTTGGTTGTAAGAAATGCAGCTAGGCACTATTGAAAGATACGAATCAAAGAGATAAATAGTTCATCGATAAGTGCCTAGAGAAACATATATCGATCTTCACAGTATATAAGCCAAAGGCTTGTTAGGTAAATATTTATGAAAAACTTGTTCCTTTTGTTTTGTGTTACTTGGAATTTTCAGTCTAAAAGTAGATGAAGAATCTGAACTATAAAGCTAGCTAGCTAGCAGAACAAAACATTAGCAACTAAACCAGATTCCTGTATGCTCTTGTTCTGTCTATATCATTAATAATCAAGTTCATCTACCTCAATTAAACGATTAATTAATGAACAAAGAGGGACTTGATTTACACACCAAACATTGCTCCTTTTTATACTTAATTTCCAGCCTAATTAAAAAAAAATGGAAATAAAACTAAAATAGAAAATCAGAAGGAAAAAAAAGCAGGACAATTGGTACAGTATTCACTATTTCACTATCAAGTGTTTGCATAAGTGGAAAAATGCAAGAACTATCATCATAACATAGACTGATAAGGCAAAGCTATGCATACATTTCTGGCATACTATTATTATTTCATTATATTCATCTTCCTTGTTTATTTATTTTCACTTTCCCCCCTTATTTCTAAAGAATGAAACGCAGAAAACTCCGAATCTGATGACCCACATAAGAATTTTCTTGAGATTATTAAACTCCAAAAACATTGTAAGCATTCAAGAAAATTTTTCTGGAATCAATAGTAGTAATAATAATAATATTAATTCACATAATACAGTACATGATATCATATCATCATCAAAACAAAGAATCTACCTTCTTTGAGAAGGATCCTTCATTCCCTTTTGAGTTTTCTTGAAAAAGTTCATAGAGCAGAAAATAAACTTCTGTATGTAGTATGCATCTAACAAATTAGCATGAGATCTAGAATCTTAAAAACAAAACAAAAGAAAAAAAAGTATTAATTAATTAATTGCCTGGCTCCATTCTGTTTGCCTCTTCTTCTTCCAAAATCCTCCTTCTCCTTCTCCATTATCTGCCCTTTGTTGTTCCATTTTTACCCCTGAGTGAGAGCCCTAAACAAAACAAAAACAGTGCAATGCTGGTGCTTGTTCGTTGTTCACGAGTTAACAATGCCGCTATCTTCTAGGTTGAGGAGCAAGGGCAGATCTGTCATTTCCTTGAAGGGTTGTTGTAGAAGAAGAAGAAGAAGAAGCATTTTCACAGTTGGTTTCCAGAACATATCACTGACTCACCAAATCTTTGCTTTTTTGTTTCTCTCTCTAGGAAGGATAATTAGAACAAGTGAAGTGAGAGAGAAAGTTGGATGGAGTGTGTGAGTGTGTATGTAACATCAGAACGTATAAATATATTTGAGTGAGAAGTGGTGAAATGTGTTGGATATTTGCGTTTTGGTCCTTTTTGTTTGAGTACTTTCAAAATTTGGGTTTTGGTGTTGGGGAGTGGGAGGAGGCGAAGGGCCGGAGGTTGGTTTTCAAGGGGGGCCTACTTTCTGTTAAACACCACTTTTAACATGTCTAATTAAGGAGCTTAATTAGGATTAAAGATGTTGATTAATGATGTTCAATCAAACTCGATCGTGTGTGTGGGTGTGTCACCAATGGTACTACTTGAGTTGTTAGTAGATGATTAGATCAATTGTCTATTTGCTAGCGTTTTATTTGGTTGGAACTCATCTGTCTAGTTTTTAATTGATCAAACGTACTAATTAATCAGGCATGTCCTAAGTAAGTTGAGCGATACAAGATTCAAAATGTATTTTTTAAATAACTAAATATATTATTTGATAAATAATTTTTACACAAACATAAAAAAATGCTATAATCTAAATCAAAGTGATCATGAATAATTACAATTTATGATGTATTATCTTCAACTGAAAATCACTTCAGTTCACTCCAGTCCAGTTCAGTGCAGTTCAGTTCAACTCGGTTTAGGTTGTGTTCTTTTCAACTGAACATCACTTCAGTTCAGTTCAATCCAGTTTAATTCAGTTCAGTCCAATTCAATTCAACTCAGTTTAGCTTGGCTTAGTTATAATTTATACCTTGCTTCAGTTCAATCCAGTTCGGTTCAATTCAGTCCAATTCAGTTCAATTCAGTCCAATTCAGTCCAGTAAACCTCAGTTGAAAATAACAAAGTCTTAGTTATATACCTTACTTCAATTTGGATTCGTTCAGTCCAGTTTAGTTCAGTCTAATCCAGTTCCGTTCAGTAAATCTCAGTTGAAGAGAATACAACCTTAGAGGCCTAAGTTAATTGAAACAATCATGCCAATTCAACACGGGTGATATAAAATTATTGTAAAACTGGTGTTTTTTCTTTTAATATGAAGAATACACATATATCTTTAATTCGAATCTGAATCAATTCTAACATTTTATTATCCAGCTAAATTTATCTCAAAATTACTTATTCGTTTGCGATAAAAAAATCAACATACAATTCTAAAAACTTATAAAGTACGAAACTAATATCAAATATAATGTAATACACAACCTCCCACATCAATTAAGAACAGAATTGATAAATCGTATAATTAGACCATCACTCTCGACTACAACGAGGATTTTTGTGTGATTCCAAAAATAAATATGTGTGGATACCGCACAAACAAAACAATCATACTAGTGTGGCGTGTGTGGCTAAGTTATACGCAAATGTCTTGACCTTAATGAATGGTCCCCAATCGATTAGTGTTCGAGTATTTACATGTACAATTACTTTATTTTTATAATATAGTAATTATTACATTCTAAATGGAACATATAATCAAGATTCATATTTAAAAATGTTTGCAAGAAGTATACGTGAAAAACTGAAAATTATCGAAGAAAAAGAAAATAAAAAAACCGAAATGTTCTAATTGGTTGTGATTCAAAACAACAATAAACTCGCCGTAGAAGCAGTGCTCTCAATGGTAGGATCTTTACCCTACCCTTACCCATTTAACGACAAAGAATTTGGGTCCAGACCCTAAACACTTTTAATTTTAGATCCTACCCGGACTCTTATATATGCTCTCAACCGATAAGGGTCTACTCGCGACCCTTACCCAGGACCCTACTAGACCATTTTAATAACGGGTCTGGATATGGACCTGGACCCTTATTAGAGAAGAACCTCGAAATTGAACCCGTACCCAAATTTTAGGGTCGAATAGGGTCTATACCCGTTTGGACCCTCTTTTTTTTGTTTTTACTTCTTGAAAATTGACATAAAATGCATTATAAAAATATGAATGCTCATAATATTTAATTACTATGATTTAAAAAATATACAAATGTTATTTATTTATAATTTGTAGATGAAGTTAAAATTATTTATTTTAAAGGTTCATATGAGAATCACACTAACCCTACTCTTATATTATAACCAAATAAGTTATAATGTTTATATAAAATTAAATATAATTTTAATTGAAAAAAAAAGAAAAAAAAGGGTCCAATCGGATTCAGACCTATCCGATTCTAAATTTTAAGTTCGAGTTTGAAGTTTCGGGTCAAAGTAAAGGTCGGACTCGGACTCTCAGATATGAAAGGATCCAGGGTAGTATCTGGACTGAGTAGGATTGAGATCCAAACCATTAAGAGCACTACATAGAAGAGAAGAAACGTTATGTTTAACCCATAATTTATTTACAGGTTTATGCACGATTGGAACCAATTCTATTTGATTTTTCTAAGCAGTAATAATTTGCCGCAATCATAACAAATGTCCTGACAATTTATTCACAGGAAACACTTTAATTTTTCGGTGTCTCACACACGCTATCAACCAATTCATTTTCTTACTGCGCCTAAGTTATCTGACTTCAATCCACGAGGTTAATTTTTTCTCCCACAAATCGATATCTGGCACTGTAAATGTCTAAACGAGAGCATAATTGTTGGTTTACATATTGGGATGTTGAGCAGTTGAGGGAAGGGTCAAGGGGATATAAACGTTACAACGTTGTAACGTTGCTCATGAGTCGTGTTGTCAAGATCTGAAGTTTTTTCAAGCTACTGTAGATTAATGACTTGGATAATAAAAATAAAAAAGCTTTAAAGATTTGACGCTAGCAGCTTTAAATTATGATAAATGATAATAAAATCGGCATGTGACAACATTATCTGTGTACATTTCTTACGAAGCAGTATACGTAGTAGTATGTTCTTCCGGTTTCATACGAATAAATTCAATGGAAAGAAGCCAAAGGATATGACGGTTTATATTTTTAGCTTTGACTTTTCGATGAATTATTTTCTGTCATATTTCTTGTTTTACTCTTATTTAATCTTACATGCACATGGAATTAAAGGCACGCCACATACAAGAGGAGAAAGTAATAAATAGTAATTGAAGCTTGATGGAAATGCCATTTGTCATATATAACAATAAATTATTAAAACCTATAGTTGTTATTGCTGTCTATAATTGTATATGTGAGACATAAATAAGAAACAGAACAAGAGACGATAGTAGTGTACAACTCCATTTTGAAACCTACCGAATCTTCACAAACACAATTAAGGAGATTGGAGATATCATGTGACATCCATTTTACCATTTAGGTTAAATCAGTTGTGCAGTGTATCCGAGTCTATCTAGAGCTGGAACAACTTTTTTATGCTCTATAAATAATGCGGTATGCTCTATAAATAATGCGATAAATGTTGTTCTTATGGTGTGTATTGAGGACGCATTTACATTATGTGTATTCATAGTGTTAGATAGATCGGAGTTAGTTGACATGGATTTGAAGCGGTTTTAATGTACACATATTTGTAATGTACAGTGCCACACATGAAATCATGCGAATAAACATTAATAGGTTGAGGGTGAAATTTGTTATAGACCAGGAAAGTGTGGTTCTATAAAAAGTGAGGGTTAGGTCCTTTCGATAAATCTGATGGTGATTCAATTTGAGCCTCAAAACTTTCCAGATAAAAATAGTTGAAACGTAGTGAATGACTTATTCTGAGAGGAGAGCCTATTTATAAAAGTAATTCGAATACCAATTTCCATAAATTCTTAGCTCATGTCCTTTGTAGAACCGCATCCCGTAATTACGGGGAAATGAGTTATTATCGGTTCAGACTCGAATCGGACAGAGCCTTTAGAGACCAGTCTATATATCTTTTAACTTTATCGCATGTTGAAAATTACTAAAGTTTTCGAATCCAACCTTGTAGATTGGAGTCCGATGTCCAAACTAAACTCAAAAAAAGGGTAGTTCGATTTTTTGATTAGTTCGTCTAGAATCGTCGTGTTCCATTCGTTAAAGTCTGAACGACTATGACTACTTGACTTGTAAATATAGTGGTACGCCGCATAACTTCGATCGTAAATTAGTATCTGTTATTAAGAAGTGGAAATCGTAAAATTTGAAACAAAACCAAATGAAATTTATTGTAAGCATCGGACTGTATGGATGGTGAAGGGGTGCTTTCAACTTTTATGTTGGGTCGATCTGTCTATAGTTTCTGGTAAGACACAACTCTCCCTTTCAAAATTCAGCCCATTCATCAATGACTATGATAGTGAGCTTTTCTTTCTATCTTTTTCTCTATCCCTTGTGCACTATGAATTGAACATTCTCCCATTCGTCACAAACATGATGATGATTTTGTGATATATTCCTTCCATACCATGCAATATATATTTTCCCATTGGCATTGTTCCCTAGATGGATTTCACTTTTGTACCTTGCCACTCATTTTCTTTCAATCTTTTCATCATTATGTCACGTTTGTCATCTTCCACAACATCATAAATTCACTTCCATTTCCCCTCCCCTTTCATGCACTTTATTAATTTATATTAATCACTTCAGGACGGATTGGTATAGAATTTAAATGGATATTTGAATAAATTTTGATGAAATTATATTTGAAATAAAATTGAAATGAGGGTATTTGAAGTGTATTTTAGACAAAATCACTGTTCATCGATCAAAATGGACCGATTACAATTGCATCACAAACAACCCCTTTATAATTATAACATGAACTCACTAGACTATCAGTTTAATATGTACTAATTAAATGTAATATTTATCTTGTAATTGAAATATTATACTGGTTAAAACATGATCGGAGCCTTACCTATTGATGTTCAAGAAGCTACGTTAGAATTTTATAACTATCTTGTGCAAATTTGTTTATCGAAAATTGTAATATCATCGGTATTTCATTCAGGGTAGTTGAGTGCAATTGGTAGGGAGGCAAAGGTTAGTTTGGAAAAGGGAGTTACTAAGAAAGTGTGGGTTATGTGCCTTAACCGTCACATGATCAATATCAATATTATACTATCAATAGATAGGGATATCTCCATCAAGCAGAATCGAAAGTGAACCATCATTTGCTCGTTGAATTGCTCCATAATTGCCAATCATTCATCTACTCACTCACCCTTTATTTCCAATTTATATTTCATTTCTTATTTATTAAACAGCAACAATATAGAAACAAAAATCATAATTAGTTTTGTTTCTAGAACAACTTGCATAATGTTTACTTTTTCTTTCTTTCTTTGTATCAATAACTTGCCTTGACGTCTGCTCTTGCTATTGCTAGTGCATGTCCAAGACAAATGTGTTCTTGTCGGGACAAACCACATTATAATTTACACAAGTTGCACCTATTTATCAACAGGACAATCATTTCCTTCACTAACATTATACAGATGTATAAGGGATCCTGACATATAACAACTCAGGGAGACGGAAAGTGGCAAACATCTAGATCATGTTTGTTATATCGTTGGAGCGGCCATCTCACCATTCAAATCGAATATTTTGTATAGAAAAATTCAATTTCAATTGAAAACGACCAATGAAATTCTATATCAATCAATCCCCTACACGCCATATATTTTTAGAGCCGGTTGCATTTATTTGTATGTACACCAACCTCTATATCCCATATCATGTCTTAAAAATAATCAAACAAAGTATTTGGTTGAAGGTTGAAATTGGAGTAATTCAATATCAATTGAATTTTTGTGTAATTTTTTTTACATAAAAATGCAACTACAATTGAGATAACTCAATATCAACCAATCAAGTCCGACGTATATAGTTTTCAATACCTTAATCTAGTATGCTCTGAGGAGTCTTGAGACGCTCAAATTCAAGTAGCTAGGCATGTTTTCAATACCTTGAGGGACCTTTTATTATGTTTTAAATTGCTTGTCATGTGATCTGAAATATGGCATAGGGTGTGGGAACGTAATGAAAAAGTGCCCGGAGTGGATCTATGGTGTCGCGACATCACCGTTGTCGTGATGGGCATGTCCAGATAATATCCAAAAAACGACTTGAGTGTCATGAGGATTGATGGATGTGTACATCAAACCAACACGCACAAAAATGCAGACTTCGGTAAAATAGACACTATCGGACTTGTGCCTTTGAAATTGATGGTGGATATATCCTAGTATGAAGCTGACTGGGAGGTGTAGATTCATTGTTGGAACTCCTTTCTAACAACAAGCGAAATGAGCTGTTTGAGAAGCTTTTTGAGTAGCCTGATGGGGATGTGGTCTTGAGATTGGAGTAAATTTTTCAGATGTAATCGGTTTTAGATATTGTTTTTTTGTGCAAACTAGTTTTTCTTGTGTATGGTGTGGATGATTTGTTCCATGTTTTTCCTTTGTAATTATTTCATCGAGAACATATCTTGTGTTCTTGATTTTATTAATAACATTTTTAGCCGTTTAAAAAAAAAGTCCGATGCATACAGAGGTAGATATATACTATCGGTATGTTTAAGAGTTCTCTTACTAAGGTTAAATTCTTCACAAACACAAGTTAGACTGTGGTGGTGAAAGCAGTATTTGAACATCATTTTCCCACCCTCGACATGTATACTTTATATTACAAACATGCACCTGAGTCGCCCAACTAAACTGCAGACCTGTCATCAAGGCCTAGTTTCCAATATTATGGACTAGAATTTTACAAGCCATTTGGGCCAGTCCATCCAAATATCGCCGTTACTTTAACCTTTTAATAACATTAATAAAAAATCCTTGGATTCGTGTTCAATTCAATAACATCCCATAAAATAAACCTATGGTAAAAAATCAATTGCGCCCATAAATCACAAAAAAGGTAAGATAAAATCAAATGACACAAAAAAAAAAAGGTCTTACCATATGAACTATGAAGCGTTAGTTGAAAATATAAACTTAACTACAATGAAGAAATACGTCATTAACTATATACAAATAGTGAAAAATTACAGTAAAATTAGTTGCAATTTAGTTTTATAAAACAAAGTTACAAACTGATCATTGTATTCAAAAAATGATTTTCAGATCACGTATTCCAAATTCAGTGCCATTTGGGAAGAGCAAATCAATTTCCACAAATTTGATAGACCAAGTCACCAACGTTTCCAATCGGCCCAATCCAATACTCTGATTGAACCCAGCCCAATTGGTAGACATCCAGATAAACGTATGGCCTATTAAACAACTAGAAATGGATCATCGCGCTAATCGCGGTGCCCATGAATTTAATAGAATATATAATTAATTAATGGAATTTGATACAATTGAAGATATAAATTTAAAGTGTATAATTAAGTAGGGAAATGGCGTTAGCACATTATTTTCAACCACAAGGTTTACGACTTACTTGTATATCCGGTCCATGGAAGAATTTTGATATCCTTCCGTTCAACATAACTTCATATAATGAGGTAATGATAGTAATAAGATTTCTGAGAACTTTCATGAACAGAAAGAAGTAGTGTTTATTGAATCAAAACTTGAGAAATTACACTAAGAAATCAATTGAATCTGAAAGGGAAAGAACTCAGCTTATATCTAAGCTGTTCAACCGACTAACTGCTGTAAACTAACTAACTGTACAATATTTGTTGCACACTATACAAGTCGCAAGTTTATTTAAGTAATAAACGTAACAGGCATAATGCACTTCTTATGTTTCTTTATTCCTTCAGCAGTTTGTTCTTTTCTTTTGTTCTTCATTCCTTCTCTTCAGCTTTCTTCAACACTTCAATTTGTTTCATATCTTTACATCCCCCTCAAGATGAGAGTGGATATTCACCAATTCCAGCTTGGAGTGAAAGTGTTTAAACAATTGAGCAGAAAGAGGCTTTGTTAATATATCTGCAAGTTGATCTTGATTGGAGACGTGAACAAGTTGAATTGTTCCATCTGCAACTTTATTTCTAACCACATGGCAATCAATCTCTATATGTTTAGTTCTTTGATGTTGAACTGGATTGTGTGCCAAGTGATATGCAGACATGCTATCAGTATATAGAATAGCAGGTTGTGTATGAACAATGCATAAATCCTGAAGAAGATATTTTATCCACTGCACTTCACATGTTGCTGATGTTGCATCTCTATATTCAGCTTCAGTGCTTGATCTACTCACTGTAGTTTGCTTCTTAGACTTCCAAGATATCAAAGAATCTCCAAGAAACATACTATAACCTGAGATACTGCATCTTGTATCTTGACAAGCTGCCCAATCACTATCAATGAATCCTTTGAGTTGCAGTGAGCTATGTGTTGAATAAAATATCCCTTGTCCAGGTGACTGCTTGAGATATCTTAACACATGATGTGCAGCCTCCATGTTTTTATGAGTTGGACAACTCATAAACTGGCTTAAACTCTGCAATGCAACAAAAATATCAGGCCTTGTAATTGTCAAATAAATCATTCTACCTACAAGCCTTCTATAGGATTGTGGATATGTAAGGAGATCATTTTCATCCTTAATGAGCCTTGTTTTAGCATCAAGTGGAACCTCAGCTGGCTTGGATGCTAATAACCAGTTTCTTTCAATAGATCAAGTGTATACGTCCTTTGACAAATAGAAATGCCTGTGTCATTTCTAGCTACTTCAATGCCTAACATATACTTCAATTCACCTAAGTCTTTGATGGTGAACTTCTGATCAAGATAAGCCTTCACTGATCTTATTTCATCCATGTCATTGCCTGCTAAGATGACGTCATCCACATAAACCAAAAGTGCTGTAAAAGAATTATTAGTTGATTTTATAAACAAAGAAATATCTCCAGAAGACTGTTTATAACCAATATCAATGAGAGACTTCTGCAGTTTGAAATATCATTACCTGCTAGCTTGTTTTAACCCATACAAGCTCTTTACAAGTTTATAAACCTTGTTACCTGCTTTGGTATAACCAGGTGGTGGTGTCATATATACCTCCTCATCAAGATCTCCATGCAAGAAAGCTGTATTAACATCTAACTGATGCAAATACTACCCTTTTACTGCAGCAATTGCTAAAATGCATCTAACTGTTGTTAGTTTAACAATTGGAGAGAAAGTTTCAAATAATCTAAACCATTTTCTTGTGTGTACCCTTTAGCTACAAGCCTAGCTTTATATCTTTCAATAGCACCATATGCATGAAATTTTATTTTATATACCCATTTACAACCTATACAATGTTTATCTTCAGGTAAATCAACTAATTCCCATGTTTTTGTTCTTTCTAAAGCTTCAAGTTCATTATTCATTACCTTAACCCATTCAGGATTTTTACATGCTTGTTTATATGTTTTAGGTTCATCCATATTAGTAATAGCAGCAGTAAAACAATAATATTCATGAGATAACCTGTTAGTTGAAATATATATTCAGTTATAGGATACCTGACCATGGATTTTGTTGTAACTGCTCTTGTATGATCAACTGAAGGAGGTAATCTATAATCATACATTTTGAGATGAGAAGGCACATGTCTTTCTCTTGTTGATCTTCTCAAATTTTCATCATTATTTGATGTATTATCAGCTGAGAACTTTGCAGTGTTCTGTTCTCCATTTATCTGTTGCTGTAACTCATGCATTTCTTCAATTTCAGCATTAACCATGTAATTCTCTTGAGATGTTTCTGATACAGTAATGTTTTCTACATTCACCTGTCTATTGGACTGAATACAACCATCAGTAATTTCAGAAACTTCAGCAACTGATAAAGGTGTAAATATTGGTTTGAAACCACTAATTCCTTCACAATTTTTATGAAATGGAAATTCATGTTCAATAAACTGAACATGTCTAGATATAAACACTTGTTTAGTATCTAAATTTAACAACTTATAACCTTTTAAACCCATTGGATAACCAAAAATACACACTTAACAGCTTTTGGATCAAATTTTGATCTGTTTGCCTGCAGTGTTGATGCATAGCATAAACTACCAAACACCTTGAACAGTTTATAGTCAGGTTTCATCTTACAAAACATTTCAAATTGACTTTTACCCTGCAAAGTGTTAGTAGGTAATCTATTGATAATATAACAAGCAGTAAGGACACAATCATACCAATATTAAAGAGGTAAACAAGACTGAAACAACAAAGCTCTAGCAACTTGCAACAGATGTTGATGTTTTCTCTCAACCCTGCCATTTTGTTGAGGTGTTTCAACACAAGATCTTTGGTGAATAATGCCTAAAGATGAGTAAAAAATTATCAAGTTAAACTCAGGTCCATTATCTGATCTCACACATTTTATTTTGCTGTCAAACTGTGTTAAAACCATGTTATAGAAATGACTCATGTGTGTTTTAACTTCAGATTTATAAGTCATGAGATAAAGCCATGTACATCTTGAATAATCATCAACAATTGTTAAAAAATATCTTTTCCCTGAATATGAAGGAGTATGAAATGGTCCCCAAATGTCAACATGTATTAGATCAAAAGCATTTCCAGAAATCTTCTTGTTTTCAGTGAAACTAAGTCTTTTCTGCTTACAAAAGTGACATATGTCACATACAAAATCTGAATTACATTGTACATTTGAATATTCAGGTATATCAAAAATGTTGTTTACAGAAGAATGGTCTAATCTCATGTGCCACAGCTTAAAAACATCTTGTTTATGACACTTTACAGAGTTGACAGCAGGTGAATATGTGACATGTTGATAATGTCCTTTGACAAGTGATATAATCCATTAGTGAATATACTATATCCAATCAACTTTCTTGTTGTTATGTCCTGTAGATCACAATGATATTATAAAAGTGACAACTTAAAGTCTCAAAATGAGTGAAGTGTGGTACAAATACTAAGTTAAAAGTAAATCTAGGCACAAACAACACATTATGAAGTGTTAACTTGTTTGATATCCTCACTTCACCACTTTTAACTGCAGTGTATCACCTGTAGACAAGTTAATATCTATCTCAACATCAACCACATTGCCTGTATAAAAGCTATAATCACAAATCATGTGATCTATGGCACCTGTATCAAGTATCCACACATTATTTTGCCCTGCCAACACACTTGAAGCTAATGTATATTTAGTTTTACCTGTTTCTGAAGTAGATGGTACTTCAGATAGTGCAACAACTACTTTGTGGATAGGGCTAGATGGATACTGTTGTTGAACCACCATCTGATGTTGTTGCTGAAATTTGGTAAACTCAATGAACTGACTATACAAATCAACACTCATATCATCAACTACAAGCTGATGTCCTTCAACAGTATTAGTCATTGCAGCATTAGCATGATGCTATCCACCACTGTTCTGCTGAGAGATAAATCTTTTACCATTCCCTTTCCTTTGCCATCCAGGTGGATACCCAATGATTTGATAACATGTTTTCATCGTATGCCCTATTGCACCACAGTGTGAACACTTAGGTTTATCCTTGTCTTTGTTCTGAGACTTGAAGTAGCTGGCATTTTTCACCAAACAAACTGTATTTTCAGGCACTGCAGATGATTGCCTGCTCATCATTGCCATGTATTCTTGACCTGAATGCACATTCTCATATGAAGTAAGCCCTCTTTGCCCCTCTTCTTGCAACAAAATAGAGTATATCTTCACCAGTGAAGGAATGGGAACTTGCATCAAAATCTGACTTCTAATAGCAACATATGAATCATTTAAGCCTACTAGAAACTTAACTACTCCATCCTCAAGCTGAGTAGCTATTAAAGCATCACTTCCACCACATGTGCAAGTACTTACTGGCCTTAAAGCCACAAACTCATCCCACAT